>WOVY01004311.1:357500-391490 GCA_013436015.1 Rhipicephalus annulatus
TTGCTTCTTAGCAATCATCCTGGATTCGCAAGACGGAAAAAAGAAAAAAAACTATAAAGAGCTACAACAAGTAGCGCAAGAGCAGACGTAAAGACAACTGTATCAGCAGGCACTGGGAACGAACAACTTGAACATGTTCGCTCGCTTCGTTCAAATCAATCACCTTGGGCTTCTTGCGGGAGAGAATGTTATCGCTTCTGCTCCTGTTCGGTATGCTACACGGCAGTGCGTTGAAAGAAACACAGCGCACGCCCGCATGTAAAAACGGTGAAGCTTGTGTAAACAAACGGTACATATAGTTTCGCGCAGCCCAACAATCATCCACAATTTGTTTTCGTCGTATGTATTCCTTTTTGTCGAAGAAAGGGCCGATGGAAACAACGTAGGAATGCGGCGTAGTCGATTGAGGGTGTGCAGCTGTAGGACGACCCGAATTGCTCTCTCGGGAAGCCGAGACAAATGTCCAGGAGGTGCGGGATATTGCGGAGTATACTGTGAGATTAACTGAACAACCCATTCGATAGCATAGGGGCCGGGCTGCCGTTACGTTTGGCACACATGTTCAGATCTGCGTTGGTTCGCGAAATGGCGTCTGGTGAGTAAAGTGGTTAGGTGGATACAGCGCGTACTGGCGAGGACGGACCGAGTGAACACAAAACGCAAGCGCTGACCAACAAGTGACTTGTTAGTCTGTGGCCGGCGTCTTGTGTTTCCTTGACGCGTGGCGGCTAGATGAATTAGAAGTTGTCCGCTACCGCACTTACTTGAAGATATGCTTGCTGGGCAGCCGCCGCATATCATTGTTTGCAAAGCATTGAACTAAACGATGTTGTCAATATACCCCATGTTGTATAAAGGAAAGTCTTGTACACAAGATTCATAATAGACAAACTTAGTGTAACCATAGGGGAAAAAGGAGTAAGAAAAATGACACTATATATATATATATATATATATATATATATATTATATATATGGCACAACGGGAGCGTTGGCAGCAAGGATAAATATATTTGTCAACAAGGATAAAAAAATAAATAAAAATATATTTATCCTTCTTGACAACGCTCTTGTTGTGCCAAATCCCATACCTTCACGAAGACTAACTGGCCCATTGAATTATTACTCCCACTATATATATATATATATATATATATATATATATATATATATATATATATATATATATATATATATATAAAGTGATGCTGAGTCCGGGTAAGATTATCCGCAGTGAAGAAGACGCTAATTTTATTGACGTTACGGCCATGGTTCCGGCCTTCATCAGATGATGGCCTTTCTGATGAAGGCCGGACCCGCGGCCGAAACGTCAATAAAGTTACTTCGTACAGTGCGTCTTTCTCACTGCAGATTATATATATATATATATATATATATATATATATATATATATATATATATATATATATATATATATATATATATTTATATATATATATAACTATACTTTATTGCTGGCAAGAAAGTATCGTTTTTCGTTTTTCGTTTGCTCGTTCGCTTCTTCTGGTGACTTATAACTCGACCGAAATCCAGGAAGACTTTCAAGAAATATATATATATATATATATATATATATATATATATATATATATATATATATATATATATATATATATATGTGTGTGTGTGTGTGTGTGTGTGTGTGTGTGCGTGTGTGCGTGCGTGTGTGTGCGTGTGTGCGTGTGCGTGTTTCTCACCATCCCTCTTCTTTTGACAAGAACGCACGTCTGAAATCGATCAGGAAGGTCCTTATTTTAATGACTAACATGAACCACAAGCAATGGATTCGTATCCGACTTGCTGATGTATTAGATGTTTCATAGCCTTCAATTCACATCCATAGATCGCTGCTGTAACAAGCGCCACGTAAAGCGAGATGAATGCCGGACAATGTTCGATGCTCTACCACGGCGGCCCCTAAACAGCGAAGCGCCGCCTGCACTAAAGGAAATCCCGCTTAAGAAATAAAATAAAATAATAAATAAAACGGCCGTTTGTTTCCAAGGCAGAATGAGTGTGTCTCGGTACGGAGCTCGAAAGATAAATTGAGCGCCGGCCTGCTAGCTTAGAAACAAAGTTTCTCTTCGCTCTTGCATCTCGTTAAGCTCAAGAAAAATTGAATAAAATGTTTCAGAAATGCACCCGCGGTAGTTAAAGGAAGTGATGAGCAATAAAGCGCGAGAAACCGTGGAAATGGGCTCCGATAAGGGGAGCAGTCAGAACTGACACATCAATGAAATAGCGTGAAGGTCTTCCCATTTTGTTTTCCTGTAAAAAAAGAGAAAAGAAAAACAAATAAAAAGGTGCAGCAAGCGAAACACAGTAGCACGGGGTTGTTTACTTGTACTTTCAGTAGAAAATGCGAGGCCGACAGTTAAAGGTGGAATAAATAGAGAAGACGCCGGGATGGCTGTGAGATGTGAAAAGGAAGAAAAAGAATGGGAAATGGGGAAGAGGAATGGCGTACCCCCGTTGATTTACATACATTTTTTTAAAGGAGAAAGTACTACCTCCACTCACGCCTTGCTTCACTGCAGCATCGAAGAAAAATATTTGCTTGGCGTCGTCTCGACTAAGCTTGACTAAACAGCTGGCATCATCTGAACGGCTGAAAGCAAAGTTTCCACACGCGGCTGCCAGCGTCTGACGCATCGGGCGCACGCACTCACGAGTAAAGTGTAAAGTTTAGCGAGAGTGACAGTGATTTTTGCAGGAGGTGCCAGCCGGCTAAGTCTGGCTGGCATATGTATCCCGACGTCATGGTTTCACCAGGGGCGAACTGCCAGAGAAAAAATTGTGTACGAAGAAAAGCACAAATGGCACCCAAATAAAAACTGCTTTAAAGAGTGTGAGTCCGCGTTGATTAAAATTGCAGTCTCTACATCTTCGCTTGCATCGTGTTGTATATAGCTGTCCGTCTCCAACATACCGGGATAATGTAGGAAGATGACAGCGTCGCACTTCAAGAAGTGCGAGGTAATTGGCTTTCGGTATTGTAGGCTATGTGACGAAGGCTTACAGGCGAGCAGCCGCTTATAATAAAGCGCGTTGTGCTTAAGTACTAGGACCCGAATGAAGGCAGATATATGGCGGGATGAAATTAAACTTGGCCAATATACGCAAGGTTAAAGCGAGCGAAAGCTTCCTAGGGATATGTTCGATGATCAGCAACCAACTGGATTAATGATCGACAACTGTCCAGGCTCTGCAATAAGCAGCTTCGCTCCTAAAATGTCAGGGTCTCCGCAGGAATCGAACCCCAGCATTCTGCGTGGCAGCCACAGAACCATGCCGGGTCTCGCAACTGCTTTTCAAAAAGGCCAGCATGTTTGTGAAGCGTCAATTGGGGAGGCAGTGATGGCTATCTAATCTTTAAAACATTACATATATACCCTCACGATACAGACCTCACGTCAGGTTCAAGTCAACTGAAGGTGATTGACGGTTTATATCAACCAAGAAACATCGTGATCGGACATTTCTAATTTTATTTCAAGAACATTAAATAAATTCGGTGCATCACCACGAATTGAATGATGACGAGTGGGCGAAGCTATAAGTCCTGGGGTTGAAAATGTCTGCATTGAATTCTCCGACATGTAAAAATGATGGACCCACGGACGGATGGACAGGTGGACGTAGGCACAGATGAATGGTCAGACGAACGGACGGATGCATGGAAGGACGGACAGGCGGATGGTGCGGGTGATTATCTCTTGTGCCGCCGTATAGTCCATTACACATAAAGTGTGCTGCTTACACATAAGCTTCAGTTTTTGTTATACAGGTGTTCAGTGTCGCTTTGAGTCTATCGGGACGTGAAGGACGCCAAATCGGGTGGCCCTGAGGAGCTTCACCCCTAAAATCGGGCATCAACAGCGTTGACCCAATGAACGATTAGATTAAATACCGTGGTCTCTACAGAAATTAAACGCCAGCATTCTGCGTGGCAATCAACTATTCTACCATACAGCTATATACGCTAGGTCTCGAGACAGCTTTACAATAGACTGCAATGTTAGTCAAACATCAATTGTGGTTACAATGCTGACTATCCAATCTTATAAACAGTGCATAAGCATATCTGTCATAGCACCGTATTGTCGGGTTAACGACCGATGTAATGAAGCACCATCCACTCTAGCACATTTATCTAGCAGTGTCCACGGCCGCCATCCTCGCTTGCACAAGCACTACATATCAGCTTACCGCTGCTGCTGCTGTTAATACCCATGTTACCTCTGGCACCGTTGCGCAATAGTAAACATGCGACTGTGGAAGTTATGTATGTGTATTCAACATTTATATATATTTGCTCCATTGTACATGTACATATATTTCCTCCATTTTGTAACTTCGCTCAATAAAAAATTGCAACAATGTCAGCTTCCCCCCACATGCTTCGCCTAACATCGATGTCCATTGTACGGGGGATCTGGATAACTTTTCTTTAAAGTGAGCTAAAAATAAACTGCGTTTTTTTGCTATTTCACTTTCGCTCTTCTCTTAAGGATAGTTTGCGAAAACCGGCGAACTTAATGGGAAGCAGAGGGCCAACGAATTCGGATTTCATGAAGTTGCCTATCTTCATTCATTCATCTATTCTTTCTTTCACTTCTTGTACTTGTGTATCGCTCTGAGCATCGGAAAAGGTGCAGTTTTCTTACACAAATATTTGAAGATATATTTCAAAACATTCAAAATTGAAGAAAAACATGTGATTTGAGATGCAGTAAACGGGAAAAAATTGGTAATTTAGAAAGACAAAATCGCACGAAAGGTAAGTACAATAGGTAAAATAAAAATATATAAAAGTTGTAGCTTTCATGTACAGAAGCGTCATAGACTCATTGGGAATGCATCGTGGAATGATCATTGAATGATCATGGAATGATCCAAGTACGCAGATAAATGACGTTGTGACGTTGTGACGTTCTGGAGAGAAAAATACCGTAGACATTTATACCACTGATCAACGTCATCACCATTATAAGCCCGTTGCCGGGAACAAAAGAACGCTTAAGACACATGTTACGAAGAAGGAGCTGCGCAAGTATACGGGATAGATTTAAAGCCAACGAGCACTGGGGAAAAACCAATCCAACCAATGACCGCGCAAAGCTATTTCAAGCAGCTGGGAGACGATTTTTCGACCGTAGCAAACGTCGGACGCCGAGTTGGCTCTCCAGATTCTTCAGGTCAGGTCGGTTGGCAGCTTGGTCGTTGGCGACGGCAGCGAAAACAACCTAATGACACTATGACGTAGTGTTAGTGGTAGGTTATCGAGGAAGTCTGGGAGGGATCAAAGAAAGCGTTGCTGTAGAGATTAGAAGACAGTGTAAGAAAGAGCGCGACAGAAGCTCACATAGTGAGTTTATTTATTAGAACCGTACCGGCAGCGCAGAAATTTTAAGACGAATGCCTTACATGCCTCAATAACCGTGAAAATTGACCACCGGCGTCTTGGCGATTTCTTGAGACCTCACGATGATTCCCGACACCGGCACAAACGAGATTAACGCTAAAAAAGAAGTATGTAGCAAAAGTTGAGTAAATAACACGTAATATTTACTCGACTGGGAAGAAAAAGTAAAAGATGGATGCCATGTTCAGGACGCCAGCAATTGTATAAGGATGACGCTGTCTGCTGAAGCGAAAATTAATTTCTGTCTCTTCCGACATTACACTTCATCAAAATGGAGCTAACCTTCAAAAAGGAGTTGGCTAAGGTGTGGAGTCGGGTGTAGAAATAATAGACGAAGGCAAAGACCACTTGAATAATAAGTGATTCTTGTTCCCATTCTGTGTGCCGAGAATAGCAGAAGAGAAACTGCTCCACTGTACTTCTATCTATCTATCTATCTATCTATCTATCTATCTATCTATCTATCTATCTATCTATCTATCTATCTATCTATCTATCTATCTATCATCTATCTATCATCTATCTAGCTATCTATCTATCTATCTATCATCTATCTATCATCTATCTATCATCTATCTATCTATCTATCTATCTATCTATCTATCTATCTATCTATCTATCTATCTATCTATCTATCTATCTATCTATCTATGCGCCCTTCCACCTGTTAATCTGTGTGCTATGTGTTTTCAGCCTACCTGTCCGCCTTACTTTTGTCTTTCTACCTTATTTTTAAATCAATTTATCTCTGCCCTCCTTGTTATCTATACTGTCTCGCCATCTGCTTCTTCCTGTTCATTTTACTTACCTTCATCTCACTGAAGATCAAAGCATAAAAGAACGCCCTCGGGACTTTTCGATACTTCTTTCCTTCAGCCACCTTGTCCTCGCAACTGTTATTCGGTCGGCAGCGGACCGTGATCGAAGAGATGTCACGTGCCAGCCGCGTTCCGTCTTTTAATGTGACGCTGATCTCAGAGCAGAAAGGCCTTTTATCATCCGTGCCCCAGGGACGCACCAGTACCGCGACGCTTGGTACGCAACAAAGGGTGCCATTCTTAGGTGGACGACCGAGCATCAAATTGGTCAGGCCTCGGGGGCATCTTCCAAGGACCGTTGTCCGAGTTTTCTATTGAAGCCGACAGCCTTCTCATATTCTAATAACTCTGCTTATCTATAAGGCCTTGATTGTGTCAGCGTTCCCGTGTAAACGTGCGCACAGCCACGTAGTTTCACATTGTAGTATACTGTTTCAACCAGAACTTTACTGCTCGTTAGTATAATGCCTTGCAGGTTACCGCTATTATGCGAGATTTCTTGCTGTATCAACGCTCGTCATCTTGTCTGCTAGATGATAAGTAGGTCAAGACGCACACACTCACGAATCGATAGCTGTTGCTAGTTTAATCAACGACACTAAAGTGGGGCTAGCCATAATGTGTATACACTTCATAGATAAAACAGCACTAACGTAAGAAACCAATAACCACCAAATGCTACTGAATACCTTATAAAGATTGTTGGAATTCTGCCTGCCCATACCCTGCTTCAAGTGGTTATGAGAATTCTGCTACATATCGCACGCTCTCGTTTTAGTAAGTTTATTGTTATCACCAAGGAAATAGGACAATGACCTGCCAAAACTGCCATAATACTTGTCGGTCAACAGCAGCAGCCATATTTCATTCAAAACCTTGCTACAAGAAACGCATACGCTATCACGCATGTGTTGCCACTTGCGAGGAAGCTCTAATCAGCCAGCACGCATCTAATTTAGTGCATACTTGGGTGCGTCGCAGAGACCCACAATAAGCAGCCTAGTTTGCGTCTTTTTTTTTCTTTTCCGCTTTTGGTAGAGTTTTTGTCGCTTTCTTTTTTCTGCACAGAATATGCTCAGTCAGTCAGAGCACTGCCCATGCTTTGACCGACAGACTTGCACTTGCTCTAGCAGTGCCTGGCGTTACGTAGTGCACACTTCAGCAGAGAACAAAACTGGGAAGGGCTCTTAAAAGCTCCGAGCTCTCAGTGAAGTTGTAGGCAGCCCAGGAGGCCTGAGAATGGGCGGAGGACCATGGTCTTCCAGTACTTGCGTGGGAGTGGCCAGCAACTGTGTTAGAACCCCCTTCGGGGGGTGTGTGATCGGGTTTTTCTAGATCTAAATAAAGTTTATTACACCTTCACAGGCAAAGCTGCCCATTTCACGTGTCTTGTCATTAGTTCCCATCATTTATTCCTTTTACCCCTTCCCCAGCAGAGGGCAGCCAGCTGGTCTGAGGAGTGGCTAACCTCCCTATTCTTGCTTTCCTCCTTCCTTCCTCTTTCTACGACTTGTCACAACTATCATTTAATCCATTCTCCTTTCTCATCACTGATTCCTTTATTTTTTCGTTACTTCATTCCTGGCTTCTTTCCTTTCTCTTCGCGTGATGGTATTCGCCAGTTCATCAACCGGATACGGCAGAGTACATTCTGCAGCAGGCTAATCCGAGCTCTAATTGCATCATTATAGCGCCATACGTTTACCAATCTGACAAAGAGACAAACAAGCACCTGTGATCTCACCATCACTTTCATTGTTTTCAATGAATGCAGGCTCTACATGCCGATTGGTTTCACAGAGAAGTCTTTCCAGAAATAGGAGACAGTTTCATGTTGTTGTAGTCAGACTGAAGATAAGTTCCGACTTTAAAACTGAGCGAATACAAAAAAACGCAGTGGCACAGGACCACCGATGGAAGTAAAGGAGCCGACAAAGCCAGGTGAGCCAAAACGAGACGAGACATGCTCCGCTAATGAGGTTTGCAAGGATCTGTCGTTCCTCCTTCAAGACCAATGGTAATCTCGAAGCCATTCAGCAGGCGTGAAGATGCCAACAAAGAACAAAAGGAAACAGAAATTGGAATGACTTCCGTTTCAGATGGAGATGCTCCCAATTAGCGTCATCTAGCGCCGCCAATTAGCTCCGATTTCCGGAGGCCTAAGCTGTGGGCTTCCAGATAATCTTATCGTACTGGAGATGTAAAATGTAAAAACTTGTTATCATCATCAACATTATCATAATTATCATCATCAGCAGCAGCCTGACTACGTCCACTGCAGCCACGCCACAGTGGTCTAGTGGCTAAGGTACTCGCAAGCTGACCCGCAGGTCGCGGGATCGAATCCCGGCTGCGGCGGATGCATTTCCGATGGAGGCGGAAATGTTGTAGGCCCGTGTGCTCAGATTTGGGTCAGAACCCCAGGTGGTCAAAATTTCCGGAGCCCTCCACTACCGCATCTCTCATTATCATATGATGGTTTTTGGACGTTAAACCCCACATATCAATCAAACGTCTACTGCAGGACAGAGGCCTCTAACACGTTCCGCCAGTTAACTCGGTCCTGTGCTTGCTGCTGCCAATTTACACCCACAAACGTCTTAATCTCAACTGCCCACCTAACTTTCTGTCTCCCCTTAACCCGCTTGCCTTCTCTGGGAATCCAGTTAGTTACCCTTAATGACCAGAAGTTACCCTGTCTACATGCTACATGCCCGGCCCACGTCCATTTCCTCTTCGTGATATCAACTATGATATCCTTAAACCCCGTTTCTTCCCTAATCCACTCAGCTCTCTTCTTGTCTCTTAAGGTTACACTTATCATTTGTCTTTACGTACTCACTACGTCATCCCCAATTTAAGCTGAACCCTTTTTGTAAGTCTCCAGGTTTCTGCCTCCGTAGCTAAGTACGGGTAATAAAACCGCTGTTATATACTTTTCTCAAGTTCAAGATGATATACCTAATTTGAAAAAGTTGTACTCTTGAACCGCACTCAATCTGGCCTGTGAAGGCGGACAATGTCGCTCTAAAAGCGTGTTAACTGCGCAAGGAAGGCAGGACATGCGCAGACGCAGAATTCGCTACGTCACGGGTACCGGTACATCCAATAGCGGTTCGTAGCAATAAAGACTAGTATTTCGCGTGGGTGCACAAGCAAACCTTTGGTATCTCTTGGTGAAGGTGAGCTGGAATGCTGAGATGTTACTTTGTGACGTGTGCGTATAATTGTGTCGTAAAGTTGATTCCTCTGATTGTCACTATAAATACGTCATCTTTTGACTACGAAACATTTCGTTGCGAGTCTGCAAGTGTACCTTCTTTTGTTTTTGTTCATATTTACTAGCACAGATAAGACGTTTTTGTATTATTATTGAGGTGTAACGTTCCTAAACAACAGTATGATTATGTGAGACGCCTTAGCACATTTCTACCACCTGGGGTTTCTTGACGTGCACCTAAATTTAAGCACATAGGCCTTGAGCATTTTCGCTTCCATCGAAAATGCGGCCTCTTCTGATGTTGAAGATGCTTTGAAGAAAAAATAAATAGAAAATGACAAGGAGGTTAACCTAGAAGAACTGGTTGGCTACCCTGTAAAGCGCGGAGAAATAAGGGTCAGAAAGAGGATACAGATAGAGAGATATAAAATAAGTTTAAAAAATTCACATGCACACACATGCATGGCGTTCCAATCACAGTTTTTTGGGCAGGCCGGTTCAACGCAAGAAGCGCAGAAGCGCCTTCACAGCCTAATTCTGCGACATAAAGTCCTGTCGGTAGCGCAGGATTCCTTCTTCCGAAAAAGTCGGGTTGTCCAGTTCGTTTAGTGCATTGCAGAGTGACTGTCTCTGCGAGCAGATTTGTTGTTTTTTTACCGTGAACCACGGGAGCTTCGCCCACTCATCATCATTTACTCCATGGATATGCAACGTTTTTTTTTTGTGTTTCCGTATTTTTTTTTAAGTGGGCGTGCGCACTAAGTCATCGATCACAACGATATTGCGTTACGTCGACTTCCATTACGTTGACGCACCTAGTCCCTGAAGACACAGGCTTACCGATTTCGTCACTGAAAGAAAGGATTTCTGTTAAGATGTGGAATTAAGAGGCTGCATGTTCGATAAGACCGAAAAACATGGCTCTCCATTTTTTAAGAGCTTCGCAAGGGGCTTTATCTATCATATATGAACTTTCTTTTAACGTTATTGCAATAAAGTATCAAAACACTAAAAAGTATGGATGCTGTGAAGCGCTTTAGTTTAAGCCCGCATGAGTTCCTGGGCTTTTTTTGTGTGTTGACATTCATATTTCTTCTCTGCACCTTTGGTGCAAAGAACAAATAAATAATTACAGAGAGTGCAGTTTGGTGATTTAAACAAGCTGGATTGAACACGCGAAGAAAATTAGGCATTTGCAATCAATTAGTGTTAACTAATTTGTGCCAAAGGCCATTGGTTAGTCTAATCATAGAATTGTGTATGCTTTCGCTGCCTGATTGGAGTGTTGACGGTGGTTCGCTACATGTAACGACATTGCTGGTAACTATAGATCTTTATTTCGGTAATTTTGTAACGTGCTTCCTGTTCAAAAAAAGCTTATTTACACTATGTACAAAAAACAAAACTTTCATATCATTCCAGTATTAGGGCACATACGCTTCGGCACATCTATGTACCACGACAAACATCACTTCGTTGCAAGGAAGACATCATTGCTCTAATATATATGACAATGTTGGCATACGTGTACGCAAGAACACATGCAATATAATGATACAATGAATGTTATAACGATACAATAGACGCAATGAAACCCAATTGGTTACAAACGAAATCATGAATAACTACTCAACGGGCGCTGCTTAGCACCACGTTGGTCGAAAAATGAGTTTCACCATTTCGTGTTCGACATTGACAAAAGGGCACAACCAATGCCGCAGAAACTGTGTTTAGAAAAAAAGGTTAAGATTTTAGAGGAGGTGGTACTCTAACTATGGGAGAGCTGACAGCCATCCCTTGGGCCTCACACTTTATGAGGCCACATCGGCAAAACTTCAGCAAAGTAACGTGCTAAGAAAAAAAAGTTCGACGATTTCGAGTACTTCGTACTCAACTATGAGAGAGCAGTGGTGTTTAGAAAAAGTGGTTAATGATTTTGAGTACTGGGAGATTAGTAACGTTTAGGAGATTTTTATTTCTGAAAAAAGCATACATCCACAGAAGACATTTGTGTAGTGACGTGTGGGACGCCAGTAGGCCATCCCTCGCTGACACTCTACACCTAGATAGAAAGCAGTGCCGTATTTAATTTCAAAGACTCAAATTTGTTTCGCTAGATAACGTATAAATTAGATGACTACATCGTAAGGACGCACAAGTGCGTCTCAAGTTTTAGATAAGAGACTTCATCATGTTGGTAAATTTCGCAGAAGATTCTGATACCGCAGTGAAGCAAAACACAATGTTTCATTCAGCAACGACAAACTTTTATTCGATAGTAAACATAGCCCGGTGGCGATATCAGGATTTGACCCATTCTTGTTCCCTATACCTGTTCGAGATGGACCTCCGAAGTGGACTGTTAAAAACAACGTTACTGGTTCTAGTGACGTTGGTTAAAACGATGACTAGCGGAAACCATAAGAGGATGGTGCAAGCACTTGCTCATTACACTTGTTATCAAAGGGAATATATTTAATACCTACTTGGATGTTAGCGCTACATTTGCATAACTCTCTTTTCATAGTTTACACGCTGACCTTCCAATGCGCATAGAAATGCCCTTTCAAACGCACCGTACGGCACACGCGACGCCATTACATAAAACAATGTGAAACGTGGGCCATGCTGCATGTTAACCACGCTGCTGTCCGAGTCGAGAATAGCTGGCTAACGAAATTTAGTTTCAACCAGCATCCCCTCCCCTGCTCTTCATCTATTGATCGTACTTTATTTCTTCGCGATTACAAACCATGACGTTGGTTAAACGATGACTAGCGGAAACCATAAGAGGATGGTGCAAGCACTTGCTCATTACACTTGTTATCAAAGGGAATATATTTAATACCTACTTGGATGTTAGCGCTACATTTGCATAACTCTCTTTTCATAGTTTACACGCTGACCTCCCAATGCGCATAGAAATGCCCTTTCAAACGCACCGTACGGCACACGCGACGCCATTACATAAAACAATGTGAAATCTGCTGTGTGAAACCTGCTCTTCATCTATTGATCGTACTTTATTTCTTCGCGATTACAAACCATGCCCCCCCCCCACTTCAAACTACAAGCAATTCGTGTCGCTAAGTTCTTCAAGCTGCATTCTATTTAAGTCTTCTGAAAGAAATCTAACTAACACCAGCTACTTCGAAATGAGTTGCTTTAGAGCAGACAGTTTGAAACTTTCGAGGCTCAGAGTGATCGCCTAATGAAGTCTGCATCACGAAGTGTCGACAAAAACTGGTGACGCAATAAGGTCGACGGAGGAGCACGCGAAATAACTATTTAATTAAAAAGTTATTCAGCCCAAGATTGACAAGATGGAGCAAGAATGTACGTGAACGGCAAACAATCCTAAGAAAATTTGCAACACCCTCTAAAACTTTGGCGAGGACACTTGTTACTCTTTCGGAATATCTTATAGCATTCGCGTTAGCATGGCAAACAAATGTAAGGTTGGAAACCTCCGTAGTTGCGAAAGCGCAAAAGAGTGCACACATCCGGGTACTTGCAGAGGTAATTGAAAAACGTAAGTGAGTGCGCCTTGTCGGGCAAAAAAGAGTGTTCCACATTCGCCGTAATGGCAACAGGTGGCGTTGGCTGACACTCCCACTTTAAATGCACATGTATACCGCATAAAGTAGACGGGGGTGAGGGGGGGGGGAGAGACCGTTACCGTACCTCAGTGGTAGAGCATCGAACGCGTTATTCCAAGGTCGCGAATTTAAATCTTTCCAGTGGCAAGACATCTTTCTTCTACCTTTTCGTTCCCCATATTTACATTACAATAGCTTCTACTATTATTCTTTTACATCTTTTGGCGTTAATTTTTGTTAGATTTTATTAGTGTTTTAGATATCTGTGTAATTCATTTTAATTATTACATTGTTTTTTCACGAGTTCATTATTTAGGTCATGCAGTGCCACGATGCTTATTGCAATGTCCTGTTTTTTATGAAGGTGATGCCATGTTATTCCTTAACAATACATAGTACCCAATGTTTCGAGTGTTTTGTCGTATTAAATGGAGGCTACTATATGACACATTTCTTATTTGTGCGTACGGGATAGCTTGTTTTATAATAGCAAGCTTAGATTAAGTCGGCGCCTTTATATGGTACCGGCTACTCATTTGACGGAGCGTTGTCTATGCAGCCACTCCTTCACACAGAAAAAATATATCTAAGGACACCACTGCCATTTTATTTAAAAAAACATTTGAAAGATGCTGGAGTTTCTCATTTAAGAGTAGAGTGCTACAGCGCAATTGGGCCCCACGTTCGTCACTTTCTAAATTGTTAGTCTAGGTTCGATTGCGCGTGGAAACCCTAACCATGCCGCAAGAAAAGCAATTTCCGTGCACGTAACACTGGCTCGTTCAAAGTTATCCTAGAATGCGCGTTGCAAGTACAGTTGTGATATGCACCCTTTCCGGGCGGTAAAGTTGCGAAACACTGGGGTAAACTCTCCACTACTTTTTCAATATTTCTCAACGTAGAACAATAAGAAATTACGTTGCACAAAACCTTACACGATGTTTAATGCTCCGCCTGTACTAGTTTCCTTATGTAATGATGAACTTAGTGAAACAATGTATTAATAATTACACATGATGTCTATACGTGCTACTATGCACATACGTCACCCTAAATTGTGATAAGTTCTTTTAAATTTTTGGTCTTTCCTTTCTTAGGCGTGAGTTCTTTTTGATGTTGTGATTTTTTATACAAATTGTTGTGCTCATATACTTTCTCCCGTTATAGCCCACACCACCACAGTTATCTATAATGGCTAAGGTACTCGGATGCTGAACCGCAGTTCGCGGAATCGAATCCCGGATGTTGCGGCTGCATTGATGGAGACGATAATACTGTAGTGCCGTGTGCTCAGATTCGGATACACGTTCAACAAACCCAGGGGGTCGAAAGATCCGGAGCCCTTCACTACGGCATCTCTCATATTCCTATAGTGGTTTTGGGACGTTAAACAACACATATCAATCAATCACTCCCATTAGAGCCCATACTAGACTCAGGTCATGGATATAATCAGTGTTGCGAGTTTACATGAACTGCATCCAAACAACCTCAATAAAGTCTTGATCTCGGCGGCTTTTGTTTTGAAGATCACGTTTGCCCCGGATCGCTCCTCGCAAAGCTGAGCCCCAATACAAAAGCAGCGGAGAAAAGCGACTAAACAGGCTGATTTCAGAAAGCTGTAGGCATTGCGTCTCTCTTCGGCTGTCATCAATTAACAAAGTACACGATACTATTAGATGCAACAGCACACAACCACGCGATAGAAATCGATAGCCCCCTATTTGATTCACGAAGACCCATCCAGCGTTCTAGTCGACCCGCTATTTCGGCTGGGATGCTGCATCGAAGTTTGTTCGGGCATATCGAATTAAGGGAGAGCGGACCTTCACAATCAAGCCGCTGTTGTAGTACGCCACGAAAGTTCAGAGGCACTTTTGAGTGCACGAATACAAACTGCAGCGACATACTCCCCCCCCCCCCTCCCTTCTCACCTGTGTACAAACCATTCTAGTTTGAAAAAAATACAAAAAAGAATAGTGGGGAAGGCAAGGTATTAAAAGAAGGAATGACATGGGAGATGGGGACACTTGCATCGGAGAACATGTCAGGACTGTAATGACGTAAATGCTGGGAGAACCCATGGCAGCCCGGAGCAGCCTTTTCGTCAGAATGACGACAGGATACGTCACGGGTGGCCGCTACATGGCGCGCTCTCAGCAACAAGGTTTCTCAACAGGAAATACCAGTGAAACAACTGAACAACGCACAAAGGATTTCAGCGTACATGACGAGTGCAGAGAGAGGTAACGAGCACACTTGAATACATCAAAGGCGATGATTTTAGACGTGTTTTCTTATCTAAATTTTAGTTTTTTTTATCCAAGTAAGAAAAATAACAATAACAGGGGGGAGGGGAGTTGATGTCCGAAAATCACCATATGATGATGAGAGACCCCGTAGGGAAGGCCTCCGGAAATTTCAACCACTCGGGGTTATATAATGCACACCTAAATCTAAGCAGAAGGGTGTTAAAAGCTTTAGCCTCCATTGAAAATGCAGCCGCCGGGATTCGATCCCGCGAACTGCGGATCAGCAGCCGAGTGATTTAGCCACTAGACCACTGAAGCGGGTAAGTGGAGAAGGGCATGCAAAAGCCACGGAATGGTGACATTTTCAAATAATGATTAGGATGAAGACGTCAGGCGTATGTCGCTCACCCCCCCCCCCCCAAAAAAAAAGGGGTATGGGCCAAGAATTGGGCGGTAGGATACTTAAATAAAACTAAAACCACTCTAAAAAATTAGTTTTGAGATAAAACTATTTCATTGGCACAGGCAACAAATGACATTCCACTTTTTTTACCTAGCCCCTCCGGTTTAGCAGTTACTTCTGGTGTTCCGAATTATATCCTTAAATATTTAAAAAATATTCCACGAAATAAATTGTTTTCGTTCACGTTAGGATATAGTAGATATATGTCATATTCGAGCATTAGGGTTAGTTAGAGATACAGAACATATTTTTTCCGTCCAGTTTTTATACCGATTTTAAAGATTGGTCGTCAAATCGATAGACACCATTTTCATTTTAGGCAGAAACTACAGCAAAATTATAAATTTACTGGGCTTCCTTGAGCTGCCGCGTCTAGCGAAAGCTCCATGATCTAGGAGAGGCAACGTCACATACGCACGAAACCAGCAAGCCGACATTACTATAGCCGAGAGTTCGTAGAAAGGAGAGGTGGAGAAAGGGAAGAGGAGGACCGGAACACGTGCACCTTGCATGTGCCTCGGCGATGGTGACATTGCAGCTCCATTCGCGTGCAGCCACCGCGCGCTGACAATCCATCTAAGCTACAGCACTCTGTCTCAAAATACGGGAAGTTAACCCTGTTTATCAGGACAGTCACATCTTCCGAATAGAATTTCAAAGTTTCATCAGTTTTCCGAATTTCTTCTCGGTATCTCTTTCAAAAAAGAACCGCCTCGCTGTTCTTCTATGTATGCTTGTTTTTTTTCTTCACAATAATGCGAGTTTCACGTGCTTCTTTATCTGCAAGAAATGCAGCATCCTGCGCTATATAAAAGCTCCAAAGCCACGTAAACATTGTATAGAAACACTAAATTTATTTGAATGTCCTCAATGAGCGAGCAGACAGTTTTATCTCTCTCTTTGCTTATGAGCAGCTGAATTCACAGCGGCACCTGGTCGATCAGACCACGAGCGCGTGAATATTTCGACGTGGCGCGTGTGATCCTCTTCGGACGTGCGGTAAAACACGATGTTGACCCCAAAAATACACTACGAAACAGAGTTGCTGACGTGCGAGCGCCCTTACCAAACACCTGAATCACAGATTTGGGTAATGTCTATGTTCTATATTTAGGATTAACTTTATTTGCTTTAAGCTGTCGTGTGATACCACTAATGAAAAGAGGGCTTTTCAGTATTAATGTCATCATTCACCTAATCATACGGTGAAAGTTACTGGTGTCAGCAAAAGCAAAAGTACGCTGCTCGATCGGCGTGTCATAAAGTTCAACGCGTCACGTCGTCTGATTAATATACCCGTTTATTGATTATGCATCAACGCCCTGGAGAGTGGAAGGAAAAAGTACTGAGAAAGTGCAGTGCAAACGCGAACAAAATTAAAACAAGATGAGCTGTCATAGTTGACGGAGAGATCTTATCGTGAGAAATGTTGTATGGGCAACTTCCCGACACGTTCTGGCATCTAATCAAGCTAATGTCGCTTTTGCAAAAACAGAAAGAGCTCAAATCAGTGGCATCGTTCTGCTTATTTTTATTATTTTTACATGAAGACGAGAAAGAGCAAAATTAAATGAGAAAATACACACATAGACACGCGCACGCATACTTGTTGACTGCTTTTTATGCTGCATTGCTTTAGCATAGTGCTAAGTAACCACGAATGACGGTATATATGTATGAGTTATGATTATGGCACAACGTGTGCGTTGTCTTGGACAGTAAATGGAACAATATTTCACAACAGCTTTATCAGAGCTTTCAACGTAAGTCCTGGAGAGGGTAGCAGCTCTTCCAGAACTGTTGGTCAATGACTTCTCATCTATCTATCTATCTATCTATCTATCTATCTATCTATCTATCTATCTATCTATCTATCTATCTATCTATCTATCTAACCGCCTACGACTTTTAGCTCTCCTGGCCGTTTAGATAATGGTATCAATACCAAACTTAGTATAGCATAACATGACTCTATCAAGAACATATTTAACTCGTCATTACACGACAATCAAGACACTTATGTCATAAATGTCATTATTTATATTTCGTGGTCTTGCTGCTCTTGTGGTGGTTTTGTTCACATGACATGTTGCAAAACTGGTAAGGTATGACATGATTGCATGGCAAACACAAGCGACAGACCCTAATATAATAATCACGACATGCGTGTCATGTAAAAACATGACTACGTGCCACACTCATGGTGCGCTCGCAGCCGTTTCACTAGCTTAACATACGCCGAGTTTGGTATTACCTGACGTCAATGAATGACGAAGGTATGCGACTGCTGCAAACATGATAATCATAAAATGCGTGTTATCTGACGACAAGACCTCATGCCGCAGTCAAGGCGCCAATACACTTCGACGTGACAGAGCACGCGTGCGCGCCGGCATTCGTTTACTCGCGTCACACCGGCATTGCCACGCCAGGCGCCGGTCCTGCCGTATACTCGCAGGCGCGCGCTACGCTGCGTTACGTTGACACATGCGTGTTTCAACCCGTCTGGCGTCTCTCCGTCACGAAAAGAGGCAGACGCAGTGCTGTCTAGGTAACGCATCGGCGCGAAGTGCAGCATGTATTTTGCGCCGGTTGCCATCGGGCCGCACAGATGGACGCTGGTCGCGCCTGGCGTGAGACTATAGAGTTCTCGCGTTTTGCTAACGTATAGCCTCACTGTGCCCGGCGTGCGCACGAGTGAACGTGACTTTGGAGTATATTGGGCCCTTTATGGTGCATAGCGGCCGTTTAGCTAGCTCCTCATACACCAAATTTGGTTCTACGTGACGTGAATAGATGGCGAAAGTGTATGACTGGTGCAAAGATGATAATCTTGACACGCGTGTCATGCAAGAACATGACAACATACCACTTTTATAGCATGCTAAGTTTGGCATCACCTGACGTGAATAGATGACGAAGGCAAACGACACATCGAATCATGATAATTATCATGACATTGAAGTCGTGTACGGTATGATTTACCTCCTACCCGTGACGTTCTGGTGATTTTTAAAGTGACATATGAACCTTCCTCATTCGTGCTTCGCATATCATCGGTTTCCACTGTACCTGGGAGCTGCCAATTTTTTTAAATCACAGTTCAAGACTGCAGCTCCATTCTTCCCTAACTCATTATTTGAATGGGTCTATCCCATTGGTATATACATACTTACGAGGGGAAGCACATTACATCGTAGCTCAACTGGGAGAGCATCGGAGACGTAATTCTAAGCTTGCTTGAGGCTTTCGATCATACTGGCGGGTGGAAATGACTTGATTTCGCCCACTTTATCTCACTTCAATTTACGTCATAAATACTGAACTACACGCAGAAAAGAAGAAAAAAAATATCACCTGTGCTCTCCTTGCACTGAACACACACACACACACACAGATATATATATATATATATATATATATATATATATATATATATATATATATATATATATAGTCTAGTAGATCCTCCGTGAGCGGTCACAACGTGGTTTATTTCGACGTTTCGGCCTAGAGTCTGGCCTTCATCAGGAAGGCCAGACTCTAGGCCGCACCCATATATATATATATATATATATGGGTGCGTTTCAATACTGACCATGGACTGCTAAATAGACAGCTAAATGGACGGCGGCAATCTTAAGTCCCATTCCGCATCGTCGACAAATACAATGCAGGCTAATTTGCTGTCTAAACAAGATGGCAACTATAGCGAATCGCTCAGATATACCGGATCTTGCCGGAATGGTCATCCGCACACAAGGAGACGCTTCCCCAGAAGCTCAATGCGAGTAACGTTAAAATTTTTGTTTCAAATTTTAACGCGAAGTGAGCCACAAAATACAGCTGTTACGTTTGGTTATCTTGGCTTTCTGTTCTAGACGCGAGGTGGCACCTCGTCGCGGAAAAGCCGTCGAGACGTGTTTTAATTTTCGGACAGCACGGGCTCGGTGTTCTCGTCTAAGCAGTCTGCGTAAACCATCTACAAGACATATATATATATATATATATATATATATATATATATATATATATATATATATATATATATATATATATATATATATATATATATATACTTTTTTCCCCTTATTCATTAAACGAGTGCCTCGTACTGCCACACTTGGTGCCGTCCGTTAGGTTGTATACCGAAGACTATTGGTCAGCTGCCAGCTTGTATTAAGCTCACGTGCTACGTGACGCCATACAGGCTCATAAAAAAGAGTGTGCCACACTCGCCGCCATGGCTACAGGAGGCGCTGACTGACACTCCCACGTTTAAACTCATAAACCCAATAATGTGGCTGGGGGATAGCCGCCATGATACCTCAGTGGTAGAGCATCGAACGCGTTATTCGAAGGTCGTAGGTTTGATTCCTGCTCATGGAAAGTTATTTTTTCACCCACTATTCTTTCTTTTTATCTACATTACACTCCTTGGCAATATTGTCTGTTTGATCTCGTTATTATTGTGTCAAAACACGGAAAAACGGGCCCTTCGGTATACACATCTTTCTCATATATATATATATATATATATATATATATATATATATATATATATATATATATATATATATATATACAGCAATTATGGTACTTTCTTGAAAAACAAATACAGGCGGGCACTTGTCGTTTTCGCAATCAATTCTTAGGGCGAGGTGGAGGGGATTTACTTCTAATTAGATCAGGGAAAAACAAATTTCAATTAACGTTTTTTATCAAATTTAGAGTGGTTGTTTACATCACCAAGTTGTTCTTCGGCTGCTTGTACTCGGCTTTGACCCGAAGGTACAGGTACTCGGCTGCGGTATCGAATCCCGGCTGTGGCAGCTGCATTTTCGATGCAAGCGAAAACGCTGTAGGCCCGTGCGTTTAGATTTGGGTGCACGTTAAAGAACCTTAAAAGGTCAAAATTTCCGGATCCCAGCACTACGGCTTCTGTCTTAATTATATTGTGATTCTGGGATGATAAAATTGATAAATTATTAATTAGTAATACAAGTATTCATATCCCTATAAAGATTATTCTATTTAAAATGATTACGAGAATGTATTACTACTGGCAATTTTGGCTACAAGAGCGTGAAACGTAAAAAAAAGAACTACGTTCAAACCTAAGTCTGTAAGCCATTCCGGGCGTCTCGCGAATTATCGCGCGATAATTGTTTCAATCGCGGAGGGCTTACGAAAACAACTACCTCTTAGAATTGTCAAGAAAAGTATTGTAGCTCTTCGTGCAAAAAAAATTGAAGCAAACATAACGCTGGTGTACATATAGCTCTAGAAGTAACTAAGAAAAACTGATTTCGGGGCCACATTACATTAGCGCAGACTTACAGCCAAGCATAAATTGGAGTGTTCTATTTTAAATAATCCGGGAACATGCACTGGGGAGACGAGTGGGTGAGCAAACAAGGTTTCCGCCTAGCCCACACACAAATGAATGTCTGATTGCATAGAAACTTTCGATTTACTTGTTAGCAGACATTGTAGCACACCCCCGCCTATAAACAAGAAGACAAAGGCGGCTATAGTTCGAAAACATCACCCTAGTTGTGTGCAGCAGTAGGTATATGCTTGCTGCCGCGTAAATACTAAACGTTACTTATCTAATATCTGGACCTCAACGTGGCAGAAATGAAGGAAAAACACCTATCTGTAAGGCACACGCTACCTAGTCATTTGACAGTGAAAGAAAATCAGGAAAGCCCAATGGTCTCAAACAGTGCTATCTAGACAGAGTAAACAGTCGGCCTATGTCCTGGAACAAATGGCGTTGGGCAAGTACTCTGCCTCAATAATCTGAGAATCGATTACAACATTGGAATATCAGGATAATCTTGCGCATGTTAGAATATCAAAGTGGAGGTTGTGCTTTACTGATGCCGTAATAAGTTTATCAGAGCCTTCCTGAAAGCACCAATGCATATGAACTGAGCGAACCAGAAGGTGGATCGTTGTATTTTAAGCCGTACTGCATGTATTTAGGGTATAATGAAGTCTAGACCTCGCCCGTTTTCCCATTCTTGCGCTAAGGCGAGCTGTGCGCACGCTCGATTAAACAAAGCCGATGAATGGGCCAGCTCCTTTGTTTGGCGTTGCCTGAAGGCATGGCTGCTGATTACTCGATACGGGTCGAAACTTCAAACACAAACTGCAAATACGTGGGCGACTCCTAACAAATTAGAACTGCAGCCTAATTATCAAGTCGTGCGTGCCTGGGAATGAACACATGTTCGGAAAAATCTGAGCCTGAGTCTGCGCTTGTGAGCACAACGAAACTTATCGAAAGCTTGCTAACGGCGAGCCATTGCCAGATGCCTTTGATATAAATGGCCCGAAATTCTTAGTAGAACGTGTTGCTAAACTAGTTGCTTCATGCTGAAGAAAAGTACAGAATTCGAACCAAGTAGACGCCTATTTTGTCCTGTTGTTTCTTGGTCTGCGTCGGTCGCATTCCTAAACGTTTTTCAGCCGGACCCCTGCCTTGCTTCAGGAAAACCTGTAGCTATAAGTTCAACCTTCGTGATCATACGCTATCCAGAACGCCCTGACTTACGGCGTGCCTAGATATATGTGTATTGGATTGATGTAATGCGCGTTTTGTTTTGAATTCTTGAGTATTTTGTTTCGCGCTCATGGAGCTCAGCTCAAATAATTTTTATGGACTTAATAGATCAGGCCATTCAATTACAAAGTTTTTTTTTTCGTATGCTGAGTTATTTTTGACCAAGTCGTCATCCCTATTTTTCTTTACTCCTCTAAGTTTTATCCTCCTAAACTCCTCCTATATTTATTTCCTCTAACTTCTTTCTTTCCGAACAAAGAAAAAAAGCTATTGCACCCTTATAATTTGCAGTTTTCAGCCTGGTCCTCACTTTTTCTCTGCGTCCTTGAGTATTTGTGAATGCGAATGAAATAATCTTATTCAATGAATAAATTATTTTATAATAATAATAATAATAATAATAATAATAATAATAATAATAATAATAATAATAATAATAATAATAATAATATATGTGGTAGAAAACCTAGCCCAATGCAGTGATTTTACAATAATATATAACGGGTACATTAATAATAATAGCAATGTATACTTCATTTGCAAATTTCAAAACTGCCATAATAATATGAAGCACGTTCCTGAGGAGGGTTCGAAGCCTCATTCATTATGGTGAGGTAATAAAAACAAATCCTCGACCCGCACCATAAATATATAACAGGTAATGCGAATTAGAAAAGAAAAACGAACAGGGCAAAGCCAAGTAATATTTTGTGGGGAACGATGTGCAGGAGAAGCGGACTCTACATCAGAAACATCTCGAACTTTTAAACGTGCTCTAACATCACACTCTAGCAGCGTATAACCTTTTTAAAATACAACCACCAAAACCATAATCAAACCCGCGAAGTAGGGAGCTGCAGTCTAGCCCCGTAATCGCATCGGACTAACTGATTCTATAACACGGTATAACACGTGTTTTGTGCTGCAAGTGCACATGCATTAACTACAGACTTGGAAGCTGGGCTTTCTTCGGCTGAACTGAAACATGTATAGTCAATTTTTTGTTGTCGTTGGCAGTCTACAATGCGAGCCAAATAAGTTTTTTTTTTCCTTTTTAAAACCTTGGTTTGTACAGTGTACAGGACCAGTCATATCGGGAACTCAGCTTTTGGAAATAGACTGGTATTTTGTGTGAACAAAAATGCTTTGATCACTCGTCCGTCCACACCCCCGCATTGAGCCATCGAATTCCAAAGCATCGCGCGATAACAGATCGGTAACTTTCCTTTGTCCAAGAACCGCAGTCCACATAAGCTTCCTGGACTCAGTGGTGGACGGGAAGTCGCGCCGAGTGCATGTATTACTCGCTTTTTACTATGCGCACCCAACGTCGTTGTGCTGCTTCGATGAGCGCAAGCGTTTAGCCTAACTTTTTGTTGTTGTTGTTGTTATTGTGCCTACCTTTACTGTGCTCCCCTATACTTCGCTAAGCGCGTTTTCACTTTCGATAAGCCCCCTTAAGCCTCTCTGCCAGGAAAATCGGCCGGGAACTCCTGAGAAAAGCTTCGCACCTTTATCAATGCTACCACGCTTACCTGAAGTTTTTTTCTTGTTTTTTCTTTAAACATTACCCTTTTTCCTTTTCTTTTAGGGCAGGGGGAGCTGCTGGGAACGCCCAATTAAGAGAATCATCCGAGTAAATGGCCGAATTTAGTTAATTTAGCGTGAAACAGAAACGGTCGTGGCACAAACATTTTTTCTCACACGAGTGCGATATAGGCTAAGTAGGGCGGAAGTTCTAATGAGCAATTATCATTATTAGCGCTGGAACTGAAAATGAAACAACGCCTTGTGGAAAAAAAAAGATTGCATCTATAAAGAGGAAAAAGGACTTCGTGTGAAAAACAAGTCGGCTTCTGAAGAATGCAGCGCATAGTAGAAAAGAGAGAGATAGTAAGGAGAAATGAGGAGAAGTTGGCCAGGGCACAGCCCGGTAGGCTACCTTGCGCTGGGAAAGGGGGAAGGGTGAGGAAAGTTATAGAGGAGGAGAGAACATTCATTGACCGGGCCGACGCGCGACAGTTTCGCGTTTAACATCACAATAGATGAATAAAACTGGCGTCTATGGGGAAACGCAACAGCGCTTTTGTTGCCTTTCGGAACTGGGAAGGGAAGCGCCATGGCCCCATACCTCCTCGGCATTGAAATCACTTCTGTCCAGTTGATGTCGAACACTGCGGAGGTGAAGCCTCTCGCTTGTGTGTGCTCGGCAGTAACATACAAAGCGCTCTGTAAACTAAAAAGGAAAGAATGAGTTGCATACTGAGAATTTGCCCCCCCCTCCTATTTTTTATTCTGAAGAGTCTACGAAGGACACAACGTATTCACTTCAAGTAAATTCAAAGCTTTTAAAGGTTGCTCGGCACACCTTACTCATCTTTTCAGAAATCTCAAAGAGGCTTTATTTTTGCTCTAGAACTTTCGAAATGCATGTTCCGTGTTAAAGTAATTGTAGTAAAACGCACAAGCTATGCGAGTGGTTTTATTATTATTATTATTATTATTATTATTATTATTAACCATCATACGCAGAAAATACACGGCAGACACAGAAAATATAAAACACCGTACTGAATTATAGTTTTCCTTATAAATGACATTAGGTTACGTTTCGTTTTATTATTTTCGAGTAAAAATTCATTCATATTCTTCAATAAATAAAGCTGAAATACTTGTTTTTTGCTTTAGCCAGCTTATATCCGACAAATAAACCCCACATCACCTCATTTACTGGTATCAGTTCGCTTTGCACCTTCATAAATCTACAGATGGCCTTAAAAGTTTATATACCACTTTATTTGACTAAAATTTGTATACCTTCCAACAGGTTTTTTACTTGATTTGGTTGAACTACGCGGTGCATGTTGTTAGCGTGCTTTAGAGGAGGCAGGGAATATAAATTCGAAGCCTCCAGGCGGAACAGCAGCTGAATTAATAATTTTTTTGCCTACCTCGGTGCACAAAGTTTTGACAATATTGGTACACTACTTAAAATATCAATGCCACGGCTCTACTATTGCTTGCCGCAGCACATTCGAGAGCAAAAACATTCAGCAGCTAAAGTGATGTCGTTTCCTAATACGCATTTTTTTGTTTTTACTAATCCTCAGCTAACACAAAGTTCACTCGTTCCACAAAGCACAATCAGAGTCGCGTATAACAACTAACGCTAACCATTCATCCGATACGCCAGGGGGTTCTTTTGTAATCAATAGATCCATTCCAACGTGTAGCCCAACCATGACCGTAGCACGCCATTAGAGGGAAAGATTATCCCGGAAGGAACCATCTTCACGTCTCCAAGTACCAAAATTAACGACAAAAATGAAACAAACTGATGTGAAGCGGCTGGTGTACCATGATTCTACATGGAGCACGTGGTCTTCGTTTTTTTTTTTCAAGCCATTTCAAGCGACAACGTCCCCAGGGCTGTGTGAACCAACGTATAGCACAGCGAGGGGCGAAAACTATGCAGCCAAGATTACAATGGTCTCCCGAGTGCAAAGTACCGTGAGAGAAATAAAGAAGGAATTAGTAGCTGGACGGGGAGGTGCTATCCGGTAACTACCGTTGTTCGAGGAACCGCTTACGTGACATTGAGCGTCCCTTCACTTGGGTTCCTACAGTGTCTTTGTTCTCTTCTTTCTGTTTCTTTCACTCTCTCTACACCGTTACACCGCGTAAGTCTTCCTTAGCAACGAACGCTTTTGTTTCGCATCCCCTGAGATTGTCTCCAGCAGATGACAACAAAGCCAAGAGAAAGAAAAGAAAGAAAGAAAGAAAGAAAGAAAGAAATATATACAAACAATACTAGACTGTTTTGCCCGATCTCTAGAGAAAGGAAAGTCTTCGAACGTGCTCCTGGTTCAATGGCTTTCTTGGTTCTGCCGTGTCTGCCATTCCTAGACATTTGGGATTAGATAGTGCACGTTACGCATGCCTCTGCAGCATTAAAGTAACTGCCCGTTCACTACACGTGCGAAGCGCCCTCTTACGGGAGACACTGCCACGTGACCCATCACAGGAACGACAATGCAGCCGCCATCGCTTAGATACAAGAACGACATACTCCCCATCAGTGTTTAGCTTGCAATATCACCCAGGCTTTTCCGTGCTGAGGCAAGTGTCTGCACGACCACTCGGCGGATCAGGCGGAAAAGAAGGTATTTAGCATGCCTTCCTGTGTGTTGTATTCTTATATGTATCTGCTGTATTGGAACGAGGGAGATACAGGCAAATTTAAACGCAGCAGTAAGGGCATATAACATGACTGCACAAGAGTACTTTTATTATATATATATATATATATATATATATATATATTATATATATATATATATATACTATATATATATATACGAGCGTAGTAATGAATGCACTGACGTTTTGGTGGTCGGGGTACGGCCTGGTGACGAAAGACCGGATCCTGGGCGAACGTCTATAGATCCTTTTCTAAGCTCCACTTTTCTGAGTATATTCGCCCTGACCCATAGATAGATATATAGAGACAGATAGATCAATCGATAGATAGATAGATAGATAGATAGAGACAGATAGATCAACCGATAGATAGATAGATAAATAGATAGATAGATAGATAGATAAACAAATAAATAGATAGATACACATATAAATAGATGTATATATATACATATAGATAAACACATAGATAGATAGATAGATAGATAGATAGATAAACATATAAATGGATGTATGTATATATAGATAAACAGATAAACAGATAAACACATAAATAGATAAATAGATAGATAGATAAATAGATAATAGATAGATAATAGATAGATAGATAGATAGATAGATAGATAGATAGATAGATAGATAGATAGATAGATAGATAGATAGATAGATAGATAGATAGATAGATAGATAGATAGATAGATAGATAGATAGATAGATAGATAGATAGATAGATAGGCTCAGCGTTGGGACGTAAACCTATAGTGATAAATAGTAACTAAATGTTTACATCTGATGAGCAGTCTTGGCTAAATGGTCGTAAATGGTGACCAGGTTACTGAAAACATAATAAAAACTTGAAACTTCTCACGGTTGAATGTGAGCCGCTGCATTGATCACCAACATTGCCCTCATTCAACCCAAATTGTTCAATGTTTTTGGATACATAAACAACGGTTGGCCTTGCTTCTTTGCAGCATTTTCCTGACTGCCAGCATAAGTAGAATCCGAGTCGACAAGGAAGATATTGACCAGATAAATATGAAGCACTGCTAGGTTTTCCTAGGGCATCGTTAAGAAATATAAAATAATACTAAATAAGTGAAGTATAAGCAACTTAGCCATCGGATGAGCTGTAAAACTGAAGAAAAACACTAAAGTCAAATATACCTCCTAGGTGAACAAAAATAAAAAAAAAACTTAAGAGAACGTGTCCACATACATGTTCAAGTGACTATGCGCAGGAAACGAGCAAAACAGAAAACTAAAACCACACCACAAGAAAACACCGATAGTATGCGAAGCATCAGCAGCTAAAGCGACTCCCATAGAAAACCCCGACCAGCACCTCACCAGATGTGAGGAGCAAGTCATTCAAGGGAAGAACCATTGGCCATGAAGGTCGTGAGGTAGAGGCACAAGGGCTTCGGTAGGAACACCGCTCCCGCACCTGCATGCCTAACCTCCTTTCTTTCTTCCCCGCCAGCGAAGGCAACGTCATTCGTGCGTGCTCCAAAAAGCGGGTGCTTTAGTGCACTCTCGCAAGAGGCTCTCCAAGGTCCGTTGAGCTCTGGACTTACGCTTAGCTTCTCGGGGCGAGAAACCTGTAATGGGCCGTTATGCCTCTCCTGGCTCGACTGAGGCACTGCAGGTAACAGCTCGCTGAGTTGTTTTTACTTAGACGGTTGTCAGTGAGGAAGGGTGAGAATTCTGCTAGCTCTGTCAGCAAACATGCACTACGGCATAGTGGATTTCATGAGAGTTTATTTTTTTAAGTTATGGAAGTGGATCTTGTATGAATTTTAATACTGTGGAAATACTGCAAGTCTTGTGCAAGATATAAGAGAAAACGTAACGTAACGAGAAAAAAATTCCAAGGTTGAAAGCTATCAAACCAATCGTGTCGAGAGTGACAAATAAGGTATAGGAAGAATAGGGGGGTTAACAAGAAGAAATCTTTGGTTAGCTACCCTGTAATAAGAAGGAAAATGGAGGTGTGAAAGAGTGAAGCAAACGAGAGTAGTGTAATGACACCTGAGAGTCCCGAAAAAATCGTGGTACAAAAAAAATGGCAGCATATCCATGGAGTGAATGATGGGGAGTGGGGCGAAGCATTCGTCCCGTCCATTCGTTCTTGCTTCCGTCCGTTCGTGCGTACGTCTGTTTAACCGTCCTGCGTCCATCCACCCGTCAGTGCGTGCGTCTGTTCGTGCGTCCGTCCCTGCGTTCGTCCATGCATCCGCGCCTGCGTCCGTTCATGCATCCATCCATGCATCCGTCTGTTTGTCCGTTCGTCCATCTATTCAGCACTCCAAGTACCATCATCTCGCATCTTTTCATCATACATATTCTCCATATAGAAGCACCGCCATCCAGCGGACATTTCAAGGACTACACGGGACGGTGGCACATGCACACTTTCTTACGGCTTGCGCTTCGGGTTTACTTCCCACCTTTAACCACCTCGAGTTCATGGTATATACTAGTTCACTGTATTCATGGCTATGCGGCCCAACGCTCGCTAAACCTTTCTAAAACCAAAAAGGTTACACGCAGCGAGTATAACGTACCAACCCTTCTTGTCAGATCGTGCCCAATGTACATGCCAATAGCTGCTAATGGGGATCGCAGCGTGCGCGTTAACTAAAGGCCGAATGCTCCTGTCTTTATTCCCCTTTAGCAGCCTTTAACATGTGAATTGAGCACTATTTTTATTGTTCAACAACGCACAGAAGAAATGTCTCACCGGAACCACCTTGGAGGTCAAAATCGTAAGGACCACTATTCGGGTTTGTGCCACTGGTGGTTACGTTCTACGAGGGACGCACAAGCCACGCCATAAGGAGCTTCGCCCCTAAAATTCATCAGGTGAACTGTCACAACCTTTCGCTAAGCCCGGTTTTTCATAGGAAGCAGCAGGAACGCACCCATAATGGCTCGCATAGAAGATAGAGGATAGGAGTGACTACGACGGAAAGCATGACGCGGCGGTCTCCCTCACGTCGGCGCCCCCGAGCGTCAAGAACCGACACGCTGTACACATTTCCACTTGTAACACTGGAGAAACTCTGGCTTGTAAGTTGAGCGACAGAAGTTGAAGTTTCCAAGAGCTCGCACGTATCTGCTGGCGGCACTGGCCGACCGAAAAAGACGGGCGCACGCGATAGGAGAACAAATTGACAGGGCGCATTAAAGTATAGCCATGGCGATGCACGCGAAAGGAGCACCTTGATATCAGCTGAGCAGCAAGGTCAAGCTGGACCACAAGGTCGTTTTTTTAGATGCGGAGCAGCTAATGGCAGAGTGCAATATGGTGCGTGGCGTGACCACCCTCGCTGCACATGCGCAAGAGCTGGCCCACGCACTGCCAGAACGTGCTCACGCGCTAACACGTTCCGGCCTCTGTAAGGAGCCGAGTAAGACGCTGTGACCTCTCCCCCTTACACCTCTCAGCAATCATGTGATGGCGCCGGCGAACCAGATCTGCAAGACGCGTGATGAACCAACGCGTTGTATTGTAGCCAGAACGCGCTGACGCGCGTTTAGCGGCGTTCGGACTTGGTAAATGGTGATTTCAAGTAATATCTCAGTCGCATGTCGATGCGCTAACTCCTTAGTATTACCATTGCCATATTTTGACTAAATGTTCCGGAAGGTGAAACTCTAAACTCGAAACCGTTTCTTGAAACTGCCGCCAAGCGCTCACACAAGTTTATAGTATCATAGTCAAGACGCATCTATTTTCTCACTAAAATAACAAAATTTGATTGTTTCCTGCAGAAGCCAAAATAGTAATTAGCAGCGTTGCTTGATAGAATCGGCATCATAAAAAGTTATCTTGCTGTAGTGGACATATTTTCTTTAAAGCAACAAATCGGTAAGCGCGATAACACGTTTAGCGCGATCATCAGTGCCTTATGCACATACGGGCACCTCAGCTATTTCAAAACGTTTGCCTCAGTGAAGTAGCTGCTACGGTGCTCTGCTGCTGACCTGAAGGTCACTGGTTCGAACCCCGACTTCAGCGGTTTGCATTTCGATGGGGGATAAATTGCTGGGGCCAATCTGCTGTGTCATGCCAGCGCACGTTAAAGAATACCAGATGTTGAAAATTTCCGGAGCCATTCAGAAAATGGCACCTCTCATAATCATATCGTGGTTTTGGAGACATAAAACCCCATATGTTAATATTACTTCCTTTCATCAAGAACCATGAAATTCTAAGCAGCCGTACTTTCCCTACACATCATCGTAGCGCAAAGTTCCAAAGAGATGGGAAACACTTTCTTTTCTTGTCAAGTTTGGCGCCACCACCACATGTTTAGCAACCACCCACGTACCCGAGAAGTCACGCTGAAGAACGTGACACACCGTGCAACCCTAGAAACAGGTACGGACGATAAACTATTCATGGCGGCAGTAACACAATGTCAGACAAAGAGTCCCTCTGTAAGGCTTCCGTGTCTTACATTGCGTAAGTCAGGATAGTATCTCACAGGTGAAAAAAAAAAGCAACTGAGGAAAAAAGAAACAACCGATCGATAGGATCGCATTGAACAGTGCCCGCGATCAGTTTATTCGTTGATGGGGTTCCAGCCAAGCTCGCGGTCGACTGAACGGCTCTCGAGGGAGAGCCAAGTCAAGAGGCAGTTTATACTTGAGCGAAGCCAGGGCATCCACCTGGCTGCGTCACCGCGGGAGTCATTTTGTCTGAGGAAAGTGGCTCCCAAGCGTCCCGTTTCTAGGGAAGCACTGTTTTTGTGAGAGAGCACCGACAGAAACAGAATGGACGCGCAAATTTATAGATTTTGTTTTTAATTAAACGAAACGTGTCATCAGCTCCAACACCTAACATATCTTTTTTTGCAGCTACACATTTCTTTAGCGGAATGGCTATTTTTCAATAATTCGTATTCATCGTTAAAAAAAAAAAGTACTAGCGGGTAACGAAAGCACTGTGGCAGAGGAATGGCGGCATATGCTTACCAGCTTGACTCTGAAAAACGCCTGATTCATTTTAACGAAACGATGTAGATAGGTGTCAAGAGACATGTGCGCTAACATGGCTTGTTATTTCATCGCTCGAACATTGCGATAAAATAACAGGCCATTGCTGGCACATGCCTCAGCTACAAGCATAATATATATGATTACGATAAGTCTATTACCTTCTGCCGACGCCGGCTACAATAATAGATCAGGGTAAGATGCTTATTTGACCAATGTGAGTGGAATCCAAGGGATGTCATAAATACGCGTCATTCAACTATTTCTTTATTCTCGTAAACAAAGAGAACTATGTATAATAATGAGCACACAAAGCATCAACATCTTTCTGTCATCTTCCAAAGCGCGGAAGAAACTTGACTTACTCAAGCAACGCTTATGTCTGGCCGAGAAGGACACCACGCTTCAAGCATACAATTTTCTTATGCGCCCTTCATTAGAATATGCATCAATCATTTGGAATCCCCCCCCCAAGCCAATGTGACCAACCTACTGAAAGCCGTTCAAAATAAAACAGCACGATTCATGTTATCATCATACTCACGATTTCAAAGCGTTTCGTCTTTGAAAGCAGAGTTGAACATGCGGCCACTTGCTGTGCACAGGCAACTTTCCAAAGTTACATTTAGGAGCGAAGCTCCTTATGGCGTGGCTTGGGCGTCCCTCGTATGTAACCACCAGTGGCACATACCCGAAATAGGTATAACACTTGACCTCCAAGGTGGTGCCAGTGAGAGATTTCTTCTGTGCGTTGTTTAACAATAAAAAATAGTGCTCAATGTACATGCCAATGGCTGCTAATGGGGAATGAGAGACATGAGCATTCGGCTTTAGTCAACGCGCACGCTGCAATCGCCATTAGCAGCCATTGGCATGTACATTGAGCACTATTGGACAAGAAAGGGATGCTACATTATACTCGCTGGGGTGTAACCTCCTTAGCTTTAGAAAGGTTTAGCGAGCGTTGAGCCGCAGTGCCATGAATACAATGAACTTGTATATACCATGAATGAACTCAAGGTGGTTAAAAATGAGAAGTAGATACGAAGCGCAAGCCGTAAGAAAGTAAAAGCCGAATTCTCCTGTCTCTCGAGAATTCTGGGATTGGCCGCTAGGGGGCCACGGTGTGCGGACGCGCGTCGCATCGGCCTCCGCAGATTTTCTATGGTTTTTCGGCGATTTCTGTTGTTTGAAGTGCATCGGATTTCGTGAAGTACAGCGAACAGTGAACGTCGAATTTCAGCGGTGAGTGGCTGTTTTCGGTCTTCTGCAAGCTGAAAACTTCGAGGCAGCGACCGTCGCGCCCGGCCAGACGCACCGCCGCATAGCGGCTTCTGCGTCGTGGTCGCGTCTCAAGCGTCGGCGGATGGACGCTCTTCAGGAAACACCGAGGCCTCCCTCAGGAGCAGCCACTGGTGTCACACAGATGAGGAGTCTGCTACAGAAACCACTCAAATGGACGTTCAGACCTGGTCACTGCAGGGTTTCGTCCGAAGAAGTCGACAATGTGTCTGCAGGGGAACGCCAGGATGGTGCCGCATGGACGGAGGATGGCTGGCACCACGGTTTTGACACGCCGGCAAAAGAAGAACCAGAAGAAAAACCAGAAAAACGCGTCAGAAGCTGTGGAGTGCAACGCATCGTCAAGCAGCCCACCGAAGCAGGGAAATCAGGTGAAGCGCCGACGTCGTACGAGAAGTCGCCGTCCGCTCCCGCCCCTGCCAAAGGACGACATAAAGATCATCTTAGGGCCTCACAAAGGCCTCGCCGTAAAGACGTACTCGGCTAGTGAACTTTCCACCGCTGTAATAGACGCTTGCCACCGACACTTCGACGGTGGTTGCTTCATGCTGCGCGTCCACCCGGGCTCGAATATTATCATCGTATCGACGCCCCACGAGCATGTAGCCAAAGAGCTGCGAGAGATCACGCATCTGAATATCAGGGGACGAGTGCACTCATTCAACTCGTATGTGGCGGATCCTGAGGACGTCCTACGAGGCATAGTCCATGGTATTCCGTCGGGGACTTCTCAAGCAGAACTCATGGCGAATCTCCGTGTGAGAACACAGGGGGTCAAGATTGAGCGGGCACGCATGCTCGGATCTACGAAGACCGCCATCATTACCTTCACGGGCAGCACACTGCCCTAGGTGCGTCTATTTCATGGGAGCGGAAGCCATCTGTTATCCCCACAAGCCTACGAGGCAGGCTTGCAAGGTATGCCACTCCACAGGGCATCGAACTGACGTGGTGCCCAACGCCCGACGCCAATGTATGCTCCACGTGTGGAACAAGTGAACCCGCACAAGGACACGAGTGTACCCCTAAGTGCGTGATATGTGGTGAGGGACCATATGACAGGTGACAAAATGTGCAAGAAGAAGCTTAAACACGTTCCGCCTAGGAGGTCCCGA
>WOVY01004312.1:0-70958 GCA_013436015.1 Rhipicephalus annulatus
AATTTGTTTTCCTACTTCATTTCTCTTTTTTTTTACGAATGAGCCCAGCTTCTTTGGCTCCCACCTTCTGGTTCAGTATTTAAACACATTACCAATTAAGGCACAGTCAGTTTTACTTGATCATGTTTACTTGCTTATTGAGCTTCATAGTTTTACTTACTTTATGAATTTGCCAGAAACTCTTACACAGGTCAATACGAGAAAAGCCTAGACATCCACCTGTTTCGCCAATAAATGTGTCTGTCTTGGGCAGGGGTAACAATATCAGCTCCGTTTGTCTTTTGAGTACCCTACGATTCATAGAAAGACGGAATGTCCCATCTTCCTTCGGAGCAATAGCGAAAGGTGAAGCAAAAGGTGATACTGAGGGTTGAATTTTATTTCCATCTAACTGCATGCAACTCTTTTTTAAGCCATGTCTTCTTTTCTCTTGACATGAAGCCACGCTCCTTCCTCAAGATTTTTTATCAACCCATTATGCTGTACGCAATTCTCAGCGCAAACAACGCCTTCAATGTTCGAAAAGCTTCAGGGCGTCAAAAGATCATTTTGTCGAGTTCAGCCCACTTCGTGAGCATTTCAGATTATACTGAAATTTACGTCGCTGCTAGGGATAACGCTAGAATTTTCAAGGGCCTGTGTAGAAATGCCGACACGCTTCACCACTTGTCAGTTGATCGACGCCCGACGCTCCGTTCGCCGCTATCAGTGCAAGCATGCTACCGTGATCCGGCTTTCCATTTAGCAGGCGCAGGTTCGCCCACACGAACAGTTTAATCTTTAACGTACTCTCTGCTTTTTCGTCGACGTCACGACCCCGTGACATTTGGTAGAGGTGCTACTTCTTTGAGGTTGTAGACGCCCCTTTTTTTCATTTTATTTTATTTCAAGTTCTCTTATTACATGAAAATACACAACACTGGTTACACCCATAGCCACTGGCTAGTAGGGGGTCTAAATAAATATGCATTTAAAGGAACAGATTGTGTTAACATAGCAGATATTTTATAAGTACAGTTCAATCATACAAGAAAAAAAATCGAAACAAAATATAAGAAGGAAACATATTTGTGATAAGTCATTTGCAGTATCTTGCAGCATTGTTCCATGCAAACAACGGATTGTTTGTATACAATACATCAAATACATAAAGGTACGTATACCATGTCAAGTATGATTTTGTTACACATATAATCTATACATAATGAAGTGGAGATTACAACAAGATGTGTGTTAGTGTACCTGTTCAATTTTCTGCAGAAAGTATTTTTAAGAGCACAGGCAAAACTTTTGCTTTCTTTTAATTGGCATGGTATATCATTCCAGACCTTTACTCCAGCAAATTGTAGCAATCGTTTGCCATAAACATTGTTAGTAGGCGGAAGATTGAAATCATGTAATGTGGCACGTCTGGTAAGGCGGCAAGAGGATGAAAATACTGATATATGGAAGGGCAGGTTATAATAAATGACATTATAGACGGCAAGTGCAATTTTTTGCTGTCGAGAATTATCGAATGGTACGATATCCATATTAAGAAACAATGGCGCGCTGTGTTGATCATATCTAGCATTGTTTATTTTTCGAAGTGCTCGCTTTTGTAGTATACGTGAGGGTTCTAGATATGTTTTAAAAGTCCATCCCCATGAATCTATGCAATATGTGAGGTGACAATGAAAAAATGTGAAGTAGAGAATTCGGAGAATACTACTTTTAAAATAATTTCTAGCGGTTAATAATGTACTGCATCCAGATCCCAGTTTAGCGTATACAGAGTTAATGTGGCTTTGCCAGTTTAGCTGGCTATCGAGAATTACACCCAGATATTTGAATTTGTTCGTCTTCTCAAGCACGCAGTTATTTATTGTAATGCAAATGGACTCTTTACTTATATCTCGATAACGGGAGTGGAAAATGGTGTATTTAGTTTTCTTTGCATTCAGTGTTAGTTTATTTGCTATAAACCTCTGACAAACATTTTTTAGTTCTACATTACTTTTATGCTCGAGATCCCTTATATTGTCTGCAGTAACAATAACGGCTGTATCATCAGCGTACATTAGCATCTCCGCCGATGTCAATATGTTTGGTAGGTCGTTTACGTACAGTGAGAACAGTAAGGGTCCAAGAACGGAGCCTTGTGGTACCCCTGTGTGTATATTTAACAGGGAGGAAGTGAGATTCTGCATAATCACGATTTGTTGACGTTCGCTCATGTAACTAGTAAATAAGTCAAAAATTTTGCCACGTAAACCGTAATGTCTTAATTTCATTAGTAATATATCATGGTCAACAGTAACAAATGCTTTCTTTAAATCAAGAAAAACTACTGCTACAAGGAGGTTATTATTATGCTTCGTTAATTTTTTGTGATACAGATAGTACAGCAGTGGCGGTGGAATGGTGCGCCCGAAATCCATGTTGCTCGGTGCATATTACACAATATTTTTCTAGGAAGACGCGCATCCGTTTTGCTAGAATTCTTTCAAATATGTTATTTATTATGCTTAAAACAGATATAGGCCTATAACTTGAGGGTTCAGAGCGATCACCCTCCTTGTACACCGGTACTACTTTAGCAGTTTTCAGACAGGATTGGTATGTTGACGTACGCAAGGAGTGGTTATATATAAGGCATAGGATAGGGCCTAAGACGTCAATATTGTCTTTTACTATCCGCGCTGTGATCCCATCTATCCCGATGGCTTTATTGGTGGCTAAATTAGCAGTAGTGTTTTGAATTTGTCGAGACTAATGCTGTGTACCGAAACATATTTGGCAAAGATGGTGAAAAACATTGAGGAGCGGAGGAAGAAAACTGCATTGCTAACGTCGGACCAATTTTAGTGAAATAATGATTAAAGTTATCTAGAGTTTGTGCATCAATAGAATCAGGTAGCACGCGTTGTCGTGGTTGATTGCCAACAACTTCGTTTACGATCTGCCAAGTTTTTTTAGAGTTGCCCTGAGCTTATTCTATTAGGCGAGAGTATTATTCCTTCTTTCGCTGCCTCGTAAGGAGCACGGATTTATTCCTGAAAGTTTTGAACTGGCCAAGGTAATATGTATTATTTCTATGTTTCTTCCATATATGGTATCAAGAATCTTTCGTCTTTAGCAGGTCAAGGATTTCTGTTGTCATCCAAGGACATAGCGGGGTCTTATATGAGCGCGCAGATACGTTTGAGCGGCTATTTCTAATGGCTCTGCTAAGGAACTTTATTAAGTTCTGAAGTTCAACATTGACGTCATCGTTATATAGACTGTCAGGGTCAATGGCGAGAATGATGCTTCGTAGTAAATTGTAATCTATTTTGCCCTCTGTTGTGATACGTGGTGTGCTCCTTTTTCGTGTGTCATTTATGAAAACAAAGACTGGGAGGTGATCTGATATCGCTTCATCATAAACGCCAGCCTTCATACCAGATGTTATGTTCGTCAAAACATGGTCAATTCTTTTTGCTGATGTACTAGTTACCCTCGTAGGTATGTTTATTAGGTTACGAAAACTGAATGAGCCCAGTAATTGTGCGTAACTGTATACTTAGAATTATGGGTGTCAATATTCATGTCTCCAACGATTAGAACCGGGTTGCTATATTTCGCCGACAGATTAAAAAAAGTTTCTTCCATCTTGTCTAAAAATCGGTCAATGTTTGAATTCGGGGGTCGATAAACGACGCCGATTATACCAAAAGAGTGTAGTCTAACAAAAAGAGCTTCAATATCAACGGAGCTGCAATTCAGTGATGATAGCTCCGTAAAAGCGTAGCCCCTTTTCATTAAAAATGCGACGCCGCCGCCACGTGAACAAGAATCACGCTGATGCGATAGGGGGACATATCAAGGAACATGCACTCTCTCACCCATCTTTAACCACGTTTCCGTGATCGCTAGTACATCAAAAGTGTGGACATGTTTTGATAGAAAAGCGAGAAGCAAGTTCACATTTTTTCTTATACTGCAGATATTGCAGTGGAAGATATTAGTACACGTATCACTGAGTAGTTGATCTACTTGAGGTATCGTGACTGCCATTTTATAACAAAAGGCGCTTCCGGTGGTCTATGCGCGGAAGTACCTTTACTAGTTTCGCGAGGTCATCTTCACAGGAGATATGAATGACCTTCGAGTTCTCCAATTTCCTTGCCAATACCTTTCCTTCAGAAACCCAGACGAATCTCCAGTTTTTGTCTTTTTTCCTCTGTATGGTCTTACTTAGCAAAACTTTATTCTCGAGACACAAGTGTTCGTTCACGAACATGGGTACATTTGTCTTGAAACCAAGCATCGCTGTGTTCAGCCTGTTTTTTTTGGCCGATTTTAGGACCTTATCACGCTTAGACCGCGACACAAACTTTACTACGATATTTGGTACATTGTTTGTCTTTGTTGGTACTCTGTGCACTACGTCCAAATTTTGACTGGTCAGCTCAACGCGCAAACAGTCAGCAATCTTTTCCACAACTTTTTCTAGGTCTTCGTTCTCGGCAAAAGGAATACCTTTCAATTCAATATTGTTGCGCCTCGATTATTGTTGCAGGTTAATCAGCTGTTTTCTTGTGTCACAAAGCTCTTTTTTAATTTGCACGTTCTCTTTCTGGAACTTGAGGTTACGGTTCTTTGCATCATTGAGGTCTTTGCGCAGCGATTTTATTTGTTTTTAGTTCATCGAAACTCTCACTTGTAAAGTTTACAGATGCCCTGAGAGAGGCCAATTCAGCCTTTATAGCGTTGTTCAAGGGATTGACTTTTTCCACATGAGTCTTGATATCAGAAAGAGCATCAAGGAACTTAGTAGTCATCTCAAGCAGTACCTTTCCCAAATCTTTTACAGTACAGGGCGCTTTTTCAGCTCAAAGCGTTGGCGAAATCTGTCAGGGCATCAAGTTTTTTTTTTCATCCTGTCGTCTTGTACACGCTTTGTTTAAAATTGGTTCAATCGCATCAAAAAGGGTGGTTACATAAGGTGATTCAGGTTCAGAGCAAATCGGGAGCCGCAAATAGAAGAATTGTGCTTGCTCGCACTAGTGAAAAAAAGAAGTCCCACCTGCAGTGTGCAGTATAATCAGTTAGACAGTCATCCAAAGGCGGCTGCCCGATCTGCTCTGAGTGGTGACAGTCGGTACTCGCTTGCTTATATAGTCGAAGAGGGCGTCATCATGCTTTCCGTGGTGCTGTAGCCGACATCACGTGGTCTGAGCAGTCGTTAGGTGCAAGAACCCAGGTAGTGATGCGTCGGCGCTTTGCCCACTTGACGGCCCTTGTTCACCGTAGATATGATGAGCCAGGTAATCGCTGTCGTTCTCACCCCTGCAGTGTGCAGAATAATCAGTTAGACAGTCGTCCAAAGGCGGCTGCCCGATCTGCTCTGAGTCACGATCTGCTTCAAGTCACGAACCCAGCCCAAGCGGGCTGGTATCACGGCTTGAAGGGGCGTCCCTGAGCAGTGAACAAGCCGCATGCAGAGGGGACTGCAACCAGTGTACGGGTCCTTTCCTGACCCAGCCCGGCAGCCCGTATCCCGGCATCAACAATAACCGCCCCCGTGCAGCCTGCCCCAGTCATTCTCCAGCCGCCTAAGGAAGCTCCAACGTTCCATGGATTGTCAGGCGAGGACACGCAAAGCTGGATCGAAAAATACGGCTGTGTCGCCGCCATGAACAGCTGGGACAAAGAGGAAAAATTAAACCGTGTATACTTCTACTTAGAAGAGACTGCAAAGACGTGGTTTGAAGACCACGAGTCCACGCTCAGGACCTGGGAACTTTTTCGGATGACGTTCTTGAGTACTTTCGCCTGCGTCGTTCCAGGAAAGGGCCGCCACACAGCTAGAGACAAGGGTGCAACTCACTAATGAAAGCGTCACCATCTTCGTCGAAAAGATGACCCAGCTCTTTCGAAAAGCAGACTCTACCATGTCTGAGGAATAGAAGCTCCGGTTCCTTATGTGGGGGATCATGCACAAGCTGTTTGTGGGACTTTTCCGGAACCTGCCCAAGGCAGTCAGCGAATTTCTTACCGAGGCCATGACTATAGAAAAGGCACGTGAGATGCTCACAACTTGTTATAACCACTAAACTTATTCAACTGTGCTGATGCCTTCAGTACCATGACCTGCACGAGGCCATCCGAGTGATCGTGCGAGAGGAGTTGCGAAAGCTGTTACCATCAACGCAGTCTCAAGCCAATTCAATCGCTGATATTATGCGCGAAGAACTTCAGCAGTCACTTGGAATACCAGAAACACCGGAGGCTGAACCGGAAGCATTGAGCTCTGCCTCTGCAGTGCCACGCTAGGCTCCTCTATGCCCTCGTCAGTACACTACCCCGCCAAAGTTTTTCCGCCAGGTACCACCGCCACCACAGCCGACGCCATACCGCTTGCCGGCCGGCCAGCGCTACACTTTGAGAAGATTGACGTCTAGTGTGCCCCTGACCACCACCCCTTGTGCTACCAATGTGGTCGAGCGGGGCACACCTACCGCCGCTGCCAGAACAGCCAGATGGGACTCTGTGGCTTAGCCATCGACGCGCCGCGTCCACAGCGGGAAAAAAACCACGTGACATCGCTGACAATCTGGCCGGAGCAAAGAGGACACCCCGGGGATCATCTAGTTCACGCTCACCTATCTCTTTTACCACACTGGCCCCAACCGGGGTCGGTTGCCTGGCCCGTATAATAAAAACTGATGGCAGCAGCCGATGGAGGTGCGGTTGCTGTACGACGAACTGCCGAAGATCTTCCGCCGGCGATCATGATGCCATGATGAAACTTCAAGAACCCACCGTACCCTCAATGTATCCCAGAAGTCGAAACATCGCAAACAGAACACGTCCTGACCACGCAACGTCGAAACAGTGGTGCGAACCATCGTAGCCATGATCCGACGCCGTGACCCAACCGCAACGCTAGGTCAAGAACTAGCGACCTCGAAATTTTCATCGACGGCCACAGCGTCACAGCTCTCGTTGATATCGGAGCCGACTATTCCGTCATCAGTGGGACTTGCGCCGCGAAGTTGAAAAAGCACAACGTGGCAAAGCCCTGAAATTCGTACAGCGGGAAGCCACCTAGTTACGCTGACAGGAACCTGCACAGCCATAGTCATCATTCAGCATAAGATTTATCTTGTAAGCTTTTTCGTGCTGCAGCATTGCTCGAGAGATGGCACTCCTAGTAAGGACTTCTTAAGTCTCCATGGTGCCTTCAACTACCTAAGAACAAAGTTGATAACAATATCCACAGAAAAGTCACTGCCGCGACACACGTAGTCAGGAAGGCACACCTTCAATGTGCCGGAAAGCCAATTCCCCATTCTTCCTCGCTCCAGCGTCAGCAACTCCTTGGCACTCAATAATCAACAGATATGCAAGGCGTCGGTCAAGTGGACCAATACCTGTTGATCAACCATGAATTTTGCATCACCAGAAAAATAGCCGAGCTGCGACGGGGAAACGCAAGAGTGATGCTAACGAACTTCAGCAAGGAGTACAAAAACATAAGCAAAGGCACGACGGTTGCCTACATCGAAGAGATAGTGGAGGCCAGCAACGCTTTCGCCCTCACCGGTTTCGCGGAATCTACTCCGATGACTCCAAAAATTCAACCAGTCTTCGACGTTAGTCCGAGCCTTCTGATGTAGTAAATAGGATCAGCTCAAAAACCTGCTCCTAAGATACAGAAACAGCTTTTCATTGTCATCTAGAATTCGACAGACCCCTGTCACGAAACATCTATACGTAATAGAAGAAAACACCAGGCCACTCCGTCAGAGTATGTACAGAGTTTCGACGCGAGAACGCGAGGCCATAAAAAAGCAAGTCGACAAAATGCTCCAAGATGACATTATTCAGCCTTCACAGAGTCCATGGGCGTCAACAGTGGTGTTAGTGAAGAAAAAAGATTTAACGCTACGCTTCTGCTTTGACTATCGCCGACTCAACATGATTACGAAAACGGACATCGATGAACCTCAACACATTGGCAGATCGAAGCAGATGAGAGAGACCAGACCGAGAAAAGATTGCGTTTATAACACAAGACGGCCTTCTCAAGATCAAGTCATGCCCTTCGATGTTTGCTCAGCTCTTGTGACTTTCAAACGCGTTATGGACACAGTTCTGGCAGGATTAAAGCTGACAGACTTGTCTCCTTTACTTGGACGACGTCATCAAGTTTCCTCAAGCTTCGACGAGCATTTTCGGCGCCTTGAAGGTGTACTTGAAGCCATTAGGACATCCGGACTCACCCTTAAGCGAGAAAAATACAGCTTCGCGTACGAGGAACTTTTCCTCTTTGACCACGTGATAAGTAAGTCCTGAGTAAGACCTGGCCCGCAGAAGACAGACTCCATCGCGGCATTTCCGCCACCCACCGACAAGAAGGCCGTGCGTCGATTTATCGGCCTGTGCGCCTATAACAGGCGGTCATCAGAAACTGCCCGCATTAACGAGCCATTCACGACTCTTATGAGGACTGACGTCGAATTTAAGTGCGAAACCCACCAGAAGGAAGCATGTGGGGAACTAAAACGACGCCTGCAGATGCCTTCAATAGTCGCGCACTTCAACGAATACGCCGAAACAGAAAGGCACACTGACGCAGGCAGCGTAGTTCCCGGCGCCATTCTTGTGCAGAGAACTAATGGACAGAAAATGGTTATTATGTTATGACCGTCGTCAGCAGGCGCCATGCTGTCGCTGAGAAGCGTAGCCGGGCCGCGTTCCCATGCCTGGAACCCAGGTTTTCTTGGAACCAGCGTCGAGAGCTGACGGGGGAGCGGCGCTCTTTTAATCCTCAAACAAGTAGCCGACTCGCCGGATGTCTATGCCCGCCAGGTATTATCCCTGCTAGCCGGCGGATGAGACGTCGTGTCGCCACGAAGCTGTAAGCCGTTCCAGAGGGGACAACAAAGACAGCGTCTGCCTTTGAAGAAACAGCGACCGCCGCCACAAAGTGCCCTGCTAATTGAGCGGACAGATTGGCGGACCGTTTGATGTCTGCTGTCCGAAGCTTGGGACCCCTCGACCAGCGACATACACGACGAGCAAGAGCCTCTCTGGCGCCACCTTTCAGTGCAGTGATCTTGACTCAAAATTGGATGTTCACGTGCGCCGTGCATGCTCGTACCCCTCACCTGTTGTGTGTGTGTGTGTGATTGGTGTTCCACTGAAGAAGGAGGAGCCCAACAAGGCTTATAACGGCGCCGCAGAATGCGGGACGTCGCTCTGAACCAAGTAAAGGTTCAACCACCACGTTCGTGGTTTGTGAACTCCTAACCTTTCATGCTGTAAATATTTGTAAATAGTGCCATAAACCTGTTCGTTTTTCGTATCCCCACCTCGTAAGCGTTCGTTTCCTCAACCCGAAGCTACACCACGCTACCACAAGAGACCGGGTTTTGTTTTCGTATCCTCCAGCGACCTTCCTTCCGACCCGCAACAACTGGTTGCCATCGGTGGGATACGACTCGGCACCCTGGGATCACCACAATTACTTCACTAGCCGGTCACTATCCAAAACAGAAAGCAATTATTCTGCGTCAGAAAAAGAATGCCTTGCCAATCATCTGGGCTACGTCAAAGTTTCTTCCTTACCTCTACGGCCAGCCCTTCAAAGTTCTGAGCGACCATCACGCCTTGTGTTGGCTAGCTTCAAGAATACGACATTACAGAGATTCACAAATCTGGCAGAAAACACTCACGACGCCGACTGCGTGTCACAAGCTCCCGTTGACTCAACACAGCCTGAAAACCTGAATGACAACTGTTTGTTGAAAATACTAATGCCGACGACTTCGCTGAACGCCAGCGAGCTGACCTGGAACTTCGGAGCATAATCGAATACCTCGAGGACAGAAACTTCATCGTTTAATAGGTATTCAAACGGGCACTTGTGCTGCTTTTGCTGCGAAACGGCTTTCTCTAAAAAAACTTCTCACCGCTTCGAGCCAAGTAACTTTTTGTGTTGCCTTCAGCTCTGCGACCAGAGCTTCTCCAGGCCCTGCATGACAATCCAATGGCTGAACACCTTGGTGTTTCCCGCACGCACGCTTGGATACATGAAAGGTAGTACTGGCCACGCCTTACCGCTGACGTCGCTCATTACGTGAGGACGTGCCGAGACTGTCAGCAACGCAAGGCACCACCGACAAGGCCAGCAAGCTTTCTTCAGTCAATCTAACCACCCCACCAACCGTTCCAACAAATTGGGATGGAACTGCTTGGGACGTTTCCATCGTGGATTTCCGGAAACAAAGGAATTGTCGTAGCTACTCGCTACGCCGAAACAAACGCCCTACCTAACGGTAATGCCAAAGAGGTAGCGAAGTTCTTCATTGAAAACATCGTTCTTCGTCCTGGTGCCTCAGAGGTTGTCTTCACCGATAGAAGTACAGCCCTTACTGCCGATTTCACTCAAGTGCTCTTGAAACATAGCCAGACAAGTCACCGCCGCACTACCACTTACCATCTACAGACAAATAGTCTCACCAATGGCTAAATTAGACAATCGCCGACATGCTGTCTAAGTACGTCGACGTCGGACACAGGACATGGGACGCCATCTTTGCGTACGTGACCTTCGCATACAACACGGCCGTGCAGGAGCCGACACAGATGCAACCGTACAAGTTGGTCTATGGGAGGAACCCGGCAACGATGCTCGACGCAATGCTGCCCAACGTCGTTGACGAAGAAAAGCTCGACGTCACCCTTTATGTTCAGCGTGCTGAGGAAGCTCGTCAACTAGCCCGCCTGCGCATCACGAATCGGCAGACGATCGACCAACGCCATTACAATCTTCGGCGACGCTTTGTGGATTACCAGCCCGATGAACGTGTTTTGGTGTGGACGCCGATACGCCACCGTTGACTCAGCGAAAAATTTCTTCGACGGTACTTCGAACAATACAGCGTAGTACGACGTCTCCGCCCACTCGACTACGAGGTTGTCCACAATGACATTACCAACACTCAACAGCGCCGATCACGACCTGAAGTCGTCGACGTCGCGCGCCTCAAGCTGTTTCATGAACGTTGACATACCGAAAGAGTTATTCTGCTGTTATTGTTGCTGTATCGTGCTTAACTATTTGTACTCTCTCAAACTATTATTCCATTTTCGTCTTGTGTTTAAATGTCGGGACGATGTCTTTTTCAGAGGAGGGGATGGTCACACTCCTTCCTCCAGTTTTCAAAGAAGATATTCTTTCTTGGGGACCTTCGACGGAAAAAATTTTGTGTGTCTGTCTTTACAATTGTCTGTTTGTCCTGCCTAGTAAAGTTTAATTATACCTCAAACGGCACCTAACGACATCCCAAACTTTCGACCCCATCCGCAGCGATCACAAATATTTTTCAAGATTTAGCGTTCATACATGTGCGATTGTTGATTGAAAAGCAATTATTGCGAATATCTGAGGTACTATAACAACACTTCAATATTCTATATGTGTGTCTTTTTACAATAAAAGGCAAATATAAGTAATTCAAAGGACCGTAGCACTCATCACGCTGCGCTGACGATGCAACGCTTGCGCGAAAAGGCAAGTTTTTCGAACGCTTTGCTAAGAGGAAACGGTAGTGGCATCTACCCGTCGCCTTTCGTTATACAGCTTATCACTTCCAAGACGGGCGTGCACGCGGCGCGCTTCATTTTCAGATAACTGCCAGATAGCGCTCATGTCTCACGTGTGACGTGACTTTGTGCACTCGTTCGCTTTCACTGCACGCTCGAGGCACTCTCACGTAGCGTCTCCAGAATACCATTGACCGAATTTCTTGCGCAGAACATCAAATATGCGTTTTGCTTACTCTCTCCAGATGCAAAACTATCGCCTTTCGACGACACTTGCAGTGTAACGTGCAGATACGGGGCCAATTTGTTTATAATTCAGCTACGCAGTATGCGATTCTCAGCGAAAACCACACCTACAGCGTTCGAGAAGCTTCATGGCGGCAGTAGATCATTTTTTTTAGATTACGCCCTCTTCGCATGAACTTCAGATTATTCTGTAATGTACGTCACCGATAGGGATAACGCTATAATGTTCGATGGCAGTGCATAATTGTCCACACGCTTCACCGCGTATCAATTGATCGACGGCCGACGCTCCGTTCGCCGCTATCAGTGCAAGTCTGCTGTGATTATATTGTCTGTTTAACGGGCAGATGTTCGCCCCAAAAAACAGTTTAATCTTCTACTTACTCTCTGCTTCTCCGTTGATGTCACGAACGCGTTACAATATTATAAAGAAGGTCTTTATACCACGGTTTTATCACGCCCCGCCATGGTAATCTAGTGGCTAAGGTTTTCGGCTGCTGACCCTCAGGTCGCGGGATCAAATCCCGGCTGTGGCGGCTGCATTTCCGATGAAGGCGGAAATGTTGTAGGTCCGTGTATTAAGATTTGGGTGCACGTTAGAGAACCCCAGGTGGTCGAAATTTCCGGAGCCCTCCACTACGGCGTCTCTCATAATCAAGTAGTGGTTTTGGGACGTTAAACCCCACAAATCAATCAATCACGGTTTTATCAGTGATTTTAAATGGCACTTCATGCGACTTCATTTCTGGAGGATGGCTCCAAACGCAGGTGAGCTCAGGGTACACGTTTTTGATGTCGTCTTCGCAATGAACGACTCGCGATGGGTGAGGTGTCGCATCCTTTGTCTTCCTTGAAGAATCATCGTCCACGAGCACTTTTTCATCCCAGTTAAGGTTGATCTTGAGCCATTTCATGTCCGGGCGAGATAGTAGAAAGTCGTAAGTCGCGTCTGGCTTTGCAATAAAGTGCTGCTAACAGAGTGCCCTTGGAATTAGGTGCCGAAGAACGTCCGCACATTATGCAAGCTCACCGAGCCATCGTATTCTTGCCCTCAAATAGCTTTATACCAGCGCGCAAACGCCTGATGCTGAGGCTATCTGCGGAATGATGGACACGGAAGCTCCTCTATCCACCAAAGCATTCATTTTGATGCCATCGATTTCCACGGGTATATGAAGCAGGCTGGAAGATATAAAGCACACAGTCTCATGGCCGCTCTTTAGGTGATTTTGGTCACCCTCGATACGTTTTGGCAGCAATAGATAGTACGTTGGTTCATGTGCAGTGCTGTGGAATCTTTCAAAGTTGTCCTCGTTGGAACCCATGTATTGGCTGAGGTTGTCGATACAGCTACGAGCATGCTGATTTGTAGATAGGTGCGCATCGATCTTGTTCGTGTTGCACACGTCAAGTCTATTGAAATGTGGTTTTCTATAAAAGCTTGATCCTCCTTGTTCTTTTGCTACCATTGGCAAAACAATTTTCAGGCATCGAAGAAGGTCTTCTAACCTCGTCGTAGCTGTCAATCGGACATTTCTTAGAATGTCCGCATAGAGCCCCAACATAACTAGGTCTAGCACTGTCGGGGAAGAGAGGTTAAGCTCCGCGGCGTATAGCAAATAGAGTTTTCCCAAATAATACACAAGGGGAGATCCAGAATTATACTGGTAACCTAGTGCATCGTCCCATCTTTGCATACCACTGACTTCATATTTCATCAGTGAAATTCACTTTCCATTGCTTCCAACATAATCAGGTCTTGTCAAGAAGCTGCAAGTCGTACCACTTTTTTTGTGGTTTCATCAAGATAACGACGCATAATTGGAAATTTTTTATCATCACACAGCCAGTCATTCTTTTGAGATGCGTATTCATACAAAAATAACCGCTGTCTAAGGCTTTGCATGTTTTCTTCAATACTATCCGGCTGCATAAGATCTTGAATTATGGAAGCTCTGTTCACTGTATTCAAAAGCATTTTCATCATTTGGCTGTGCTGCGTCATCTGTCACTGCTGCTTTTCGACAATTTTCATAGACAGGCTCACCTTTTCAGATGTTTCTTGCGAGAGTCACGGACATCGCATTCGTTGCAGTACAAGGTCTTCCAGTGCCTGCAGACTCAGCTCCACCTAGAAAGATTTCATCTGGTGAAGCTCCATGCGGCCCATGCCAGCTTGCTTCATCACTTTGTCGGCAAAGGCTGCTGAATTCGCATGACGAGGAAGGTCAGTCGCTTGTTCGTCTTGAACTACTTGGAAACCCGTGAAGACGACCGGATGCGACGAGGTCTTGCCAATGAACAACGTTACCCACATGTGCGCTGTTGGCGGCGCTAAATTGTAGTGGTCCTGGACTACATAAATAACACAGTTCCACAAATTGAGAAAAATGGGGGTTGTCCGCCATGTATTTCTATTTCAAAACGACTTCTTCTTTTTCGTACTTAGGTCCTCTTTTTTTCATGAACGAGTCCATGGTTGTCTCTATCACGTAAAAAGAAAATAAAGGAGAAATATTTCCACTCGATGGTCTATAGTAAAAAGGAAAAAATAATAGCCATTTGCACGAGCTGTTAATATTTCAAAACCATCACAACAGATACAAAAATCGGGAAGCAACTCGCAGTTTACACGCTCTCCTAGCAAAAGCATAACAACATCGCCGTGATGGTTACAAGTACAATTGATGGTTACAATTGATGGTTACGATTGACTGCCTTGATGGTTACACAGTACTAATGATAAGATGAGAATTAGAATAAAGCATGGTTGTCCCTGCACCAAGTTTCACTGAGCATTCCTACCACAAACCTAAAGTGGAAGTTCTCCGCCGGGGCGTCTCCGTAAGCAGGCGTGTGGTCTGTAGCGACACCACGGACCCGAGATAACAGGAGGGGGGGTTCGACTCCCTCTCACGCCTTTCCGTGCGTTGCTTTGCCATGTCAAGGGAAAGGAGACCCATGGGGTTGAGCCGATGCCAGGTGATTGCACCTTTAAGGCCTCAAAAGGCAACACATCTCTTTCGCTCCAGATTTACGTAGACGCCACTTCTGGGCTGACCCACCCAGGTGAAACCGGCAGTCACGTTTTCTGATCTCCTTCACTAAATCTTCGTCTTTATCTCCTACTTTATATCTGTCCTGTAATGTTCTCATTTCTCTTTATTTTGAATTTCTTGGCGGCGAAGGTTAACCTTTTCTAGTTGCTCAACCTTGGCAGGTATATTTGGTTATAATGGCAATGTAAAAAAAACATCTCTTTTAAGGAAACCCGTAACAGATGTGCACCATTCTACACAACACCTTACGCTGATGCGGCGCGCCGGGAGCCAGCGTCAAACAAGCCCCTGCCACTCCTTCAGCCAGCGCAAAGTGAGCCGTTGGCTGTGGCATCTGGCCCCCTTGGCGGTAGCAGGCCTGTATGATCTGCCAGCTCCCGAAAAGGTACCACCGACGCCAGGGTCATCAGGTACTAAGGCCTCGTCTCGCCAGGCGAGGTCCGAAACCGGACAATTGGCCCGCACGTGCGGGCAGCCAGTACGTCCCGGGAGGCAATGAACACCACGGTACCCCTGGTACTGAAAGATTGGCGTGGCTCATTAGACAACGCCAGGAAGACAAAAACGCTGATAAGAGGACTCGATGACGGCCCTTTTTTCTAAAATCAGATCTCCGTCTAAACAGCACAACTCTATTTCTTGTACACACAGCAATACTTTACTTTCATAACAATATTTTTTTTCATGTTTCCTGTGTAATATATCGACCAGCGAATTAAAAATCTCTTTTGAGCTTTCGTGTTGAAATTGAGCGAACAAAATGGCACAACTTGTTTTCCTCGTCCACTGCTGATTTAGCTTATGACTATTGCATGCAAACTTTCTTTTCACTTTATAATAATGTTTTCCTCTTAGGGCTTTGAAAAAGCCAAAGCGTGCTCGCAAACTTGGCTGACTTCAGAGATACTAAAATTGATGAAGGAAAAAGATAAAGTATTTAACGTATTTCTAGTTACCCGAAATTCCGATGATTTGAAGACGTTTAAAAAAACAGAAATTCAGTTTCTAAAGTCCAACGGCAAGCACAACGAAAGTTTCATCGTTATCAGTTTGAAGGCGTCTCTTACAGCCAAGAAACGTGGAATAAGTTAAACTACATCATACCTCAAGGTAGAGCTACAAATTGTTTAGAACTTGTAATTGACAATGAGGTTATTAAAGGCAAATAGTTAGTTGATAAATTTAATGAATACTTCACATCTGTAACTAAAAACTGGAACCAAACAAGTGCTTCCGAGTACTTACCAGCACCACTCAAGGAATCAATATTTTCTTGTCCGACAGACGAAGATGAGGTAATACGAGTGTTTAAAAGCTTTAAGATGTCTAAGAGTGAGGATTTATATAGCCTAAAATGGAAGCGATAAAATATGTTATTGACCTACTTAGTCCATGTCTGACATACATAGACGACGTTTCCTTCAAAAGCGGCATTTTACCACAGAATATGAGAGATTCCAAGGTGACGGTGATCCACAAAGACGGAGACAAAAACACTCAAAGAAATTACAGGCCGACTTCAATTCTCCCGCTTTTTTCCAAATGACTGGAAGAAAATTTTCATAGTAGACTGTTGAATATTTTTTATAAGCATTCCGTTATAACTTGTACATGGACGTGAGGCACGGTTGGAGGGAGACGAGGAGGAAGAAGAGGTTAGAAATAAAGAAGATGGCTGACACTCCAGCTTAGTACTGTTGATAATTACAAATTGGCGCAGCCGCGTATACTTTCTGTGCGTACAATCAAGATGAGGGTGGACTTCACCACTGAAACAAATCAAAGCAGTGGCATCCGAATATTGGCCGCAACGCCTGAAGATAAAGAGGAACTAGCACTTCCGGAAGCAGTAAGCACTGACGCATTTGTTTCCTATATAAGCATTAAAATGAAGCTCACTCCAGACCATTTACTTGCTAAAAGAACGGTGAGGATCAACATGAAACTTCGGGATTATGAGAATTCCGTGCTGACTCCAGTGAGAAACGACGCGAAGCCTGTTGCCACTGCTTCGCCTGACAGTTTCGTCGAGCTGATCAACAAGTTTCTTGAACTACACCAAGAACAGAATAGGCAGCAAAATAATTCATTGCGCTTGCTTGCAAACGCAATAGAAAGATTAAGCAGGCCGAGTCGCGAACACGTGAAGCCAGACATGTTTGACGGAGAGTCTAGTAGTCCCGAGTCCTGGCTCACGTTTTACGAGTATGCAAGCAATGAAAACTACTGGAACAGCGACGAAGATAAAGTGAAAAACAGGCGACTATTCCTATCGGGCATAGCAAAGAGTTGGCACGATTGGCGTTTCAACGCTCACAGCAACAAACCATGGATAGAGTGGAAATCCAGATTTTGAGCTCTTTCAGCGTGAACAAGGTGTTGCTATGGGACAAAGCAATCACGTTAATATTCTGGTCTGGATCTGCACTCAGCTATTTTTGTGAAAAAAGGCGCTTGCTATAGCTGGCGGACTCATCTTTGCCTGAGACATCTGTGGTTCCGCTTATCATTCATGGAATAAGTCCGGACCTCCAGAAGCAAATACAAATGCAAGGACCTAAGACGGTCGAAGAAATTTTGCAGGGAATCCGAGACCTCTACCTCCAGGACCTAGGAACCCAGCGTCAACCCATGACACCTGCTGCAAGGAATACCGGGGCCTTACGAGCTGAGAAACGATGCCCGCTTGCTAGCTGGAGACCTACTGCTACACCCGGATCCTTTTTGAGCGCCCAGGGAGGCTCAGATCATGGCTAAGAGCTAGATGATGTAACAAAAAACTAAATAGAGAGGGTCTCGGCTTCCACCCAACGACATCAAGAGAAGCTGTTTGTTTGTCTCATACAAGTCTATTGTACATATCTGTTTTCATGGATGGAAAGGAACGGAGTGCGTTAGTTGACAACGGAGCAAGCGTCATGGTTATTAACGCAAATATTGTTGAGAGGGCGAAAGTGGAAGAGGGAAGACTAGTAGAAGTACACGGATTAGATGGAAGACGAGATGTTCACGATAAATGGACTTGTATAACCATATCGTGTGTTGGCAACACTGTCACTGCGCAAGCACTGGTACTCGACGGTGTTCCCTATGAACTACTACTTTCACGTCCAGTCATCAGTGCACTTCGCCTTAATATCTACTAGACAGGCAAAATTACCACATAAAAAAGCGCCGAGCTATCAACGCTGCAGTTTCGCCTTCAAGGACTCCGCAGAAACCATCGTCAGGTGAAGATGTTAGGACGCTTTACCCGGCATTCCTGTGCCTGATTGGATATCCTACAGCAACTACGAAGTTTTAGGTTCCATTCCAGCTCAGTGATATGACGGTAGTGAGAAAAAAGCCCTATAATACATCACGAGAGAAGACAGTGTGGCTTCAAAACGAGATTCAAATGTTGTTGGATGCACAGAATATCCGTCCATCCACGTCTACGTTCGCTTCATCCATCACCATTGTACCAAAGAAAGATGGAGGTCTTCGACTCTGCACGGACTACAGACAAATTAATAAACACACTGAGCTTTTTCTGTTTCCTATGCCACGCGTAGACTCCATCTTAGATGACACGGGCGGGTGCAGAGTTTTCTCACGCATTGACCTATGTAAAAGATTTCGGCAAGTTCCCATTTCTGAAAAGTGCAAGAAATATTCTGCCTTCATCATGCCTTTTGACATCTATGCGTATAACCGACTTCCATTTGGATGGATGAACTCACCCGCTTTGTTCCAGAAAATGATAAATGACGTCTTGCGACCGTTTATCGGGAAGTTTTGTAACGTCTACATAGACGATATAATAGTATACTCCCGCATTAAGGAAGATCACTCAAACCATCTGGCTAGTGTACTTCAAGCACTTTGTGACGCCGAGATCAAAATTAATTACAAGAAGAGTGAGTTTTTCCAAAGTAAAGGGGTGTTTCTTGGAAGATTGATTGATTGATATGTGGGGTTTAACGTCCCAAAACCACCATATGATTATGAGAGACGCCGTAGTGGAGGGCTTCGGAAATTTCGACCACCTGGGGTTCTTTAACGTGCACCCAAATCTGAGCACACGGGCCTACAACATTTCCGCCTCCATCGGAAATGCAGCCGCCGCAGCCGGGATTCGAACCCGCTACCTGCGGTTCAGCCGCCGAGTACTTTAGCCACTAGACCACCGTGGCGGGCCGTTTCTTGGAAGAGTATTTGATGGCCAAACCAAGACAACAAAACAGTAATCAGTTGAATAAATCGCAAAAATGCAGAAGCCTTATGACTTGCACTCTTTGCGGGTATTTCTGGGTCTTGCAGGGCATTTCTGGCCATTTGTTGGAGATTATGTGACCGAAACCAAATGCCTCACAGAAATGACTAGGAAGAAGGTGCCATTTCAGTGGACAGCACAGTCTCAATCTGTTTATCACAGCCTTGTGACCATTATTTTTTCACATCTGGCCCTGACTATTCCAGACTTCAAGTTTCCCTTTGAATTGAACACCAATGCTTCTTATTATGGCACAGGCACAGTCCTTTACCAGAGAGATACCGACTCTCTATGGAGCCGTCAACAGAGGGTCGTCGGGTACTATTCGTACATCTTTTCGAAAACTCAGCTGAACTAGACGACTACAGAGAAGGATGCCTTGGCAGTCCTAATGGCCGTACGCTATTTTAGACCTTACCTTCAAGCTCCTTACGGATCACCAAGCCTTAACGTATATCCTTAACCTCGCTGAGCTTCGAGGAAAAATTGTTAGGTGGGTGAGTCAACTCCAGCAGTTTACATTCATGGTCCACCACAGGCCTAGAGAACACCTCAAGGACGCAGATGCGCTTTCAAATCTTGCGGTAATTCCTGATCATAAAAATGTCAACGCAACAATGCTGTGGGAGGGAACTGAAGAAGTTAAGTTCCATAACGGAAAGTTCACAGTCCCAGAAACAATGGTGGGTCGAATTTTGGAGCTATATCACGACTCTCCGCACTCAGGTGGACATGGCGGCTTTTGGAGGACATATCACAAGATTCGTCAGTGTTTCCGGTGGAAACACAAGAAAGAGGACGTTCAACGGTATGCTCCGTCTTGTCATCAGTCTCACGTTCACAAAGCCAAGTACCTTCAGAGAACAGACGAGATGATTTTGCTTCAACATTGCTACGTACCATTTGAAGTCATTCATCTGGATTTCGCAGAGCTCAAGAAGAAGGCTGCAGGAGTAAGAAGAACGCAGTCTTTTGTAGTGGCAATAAATCAGGGCACAAGAATAGTGGCTGCACGGCAGGGAAGGGAAGGCACAAGTATTGTGATTGCTCTTTTGAGTCGAGAGATGTTCAAGAATACGAAAATAGTATTATAAGACAATGGGCCAGCGTTTCTCAGTCAGCGTTTGCGAGATTGGGCGAAGGAACGAGGAGTTGTATTGTGACGCTGCGCTCCGTACCATCCTGCAGAAAATGGCATGGCTGAAAGAATCGTTCGGGATTTGAAGCAGCTCATTTCAATGTATCGGAGTTTTCAGGGTGGATGGAAGTGCTGCTTGGAGGCAGCTGTCGCTCATCACAATCGGTCGCAAACTGCGAGCATCGGCTGTAGCCCTTATTTTCCAGCTTTCGGAAAGGTACTAGTTCTTCCTGCTGATAAAAAACTTTGCAGTGACCACCTGCAATTGTACGAAAAACGAAAAATTTCGGAAGGCTACCAGCGATACGGGGAAAGTGTGAAGAGGAACTTTGGCCGTCACCACAACACTCGGATACCTCAGATACAACTGAACAATCTGGTACTTGTCAGAAAAGGCCTTCCCGGCACAAAGCAGGTGTACATGGGACCTTATCGCGTGGTGCAGATCGCAATGCAACATGGCGTTCTCAAAAGGGTCGGTTACAGCAACAATGATGGTGTGCTGGAGTTTGCGACTATTTGAAACGTTTTCATGTATCACCCCAGGAGGGATGAGTCTTCAAACAGGGGGAGTGTACGTGGACGTGAGGCAGGATTGGAGGGAGACGAGAAGGAAGAAGAGGTTAGAAATAAAGAAGATGGCTCACACCCCAGCCTAGTACTGTGTTTTATTACATAACTCAATCACAATTTGGTTTTAGATCAGGCTACTCATTCGAAAAATCCCTATTGTTTCAGAAGAAATTGATTCTCAAAAATATTGAGGCCAAAAAGTTCACACATGGCATATTTTGAGATACGTCAAAAAGCATTCCACAAAATAGACCACAAAATATTATTAGGAAAACTACAGTGTTATGGAATCCGTGGCGTAGCCTTAAATCTCCTTAAATCTCATTGAAAGCTACCTAACAGAAAGACAACAGTCTGTATCTATAAAACGGGAAATTTCATCCGTGCAAACTGTTAAAGATGGTGTTCCCCAAGGCGGCATATTGGGTCCCCTTTTTGTTCACTATATTTATCACGATATTGTACAAGTTGACACTTCAGCCCAATACGTAATTTACGCAGATGATGCAAGCTTATTTTTTTCAGGTACGAATGTTAGTCATCTAGTAAATACTGCTAGCTCCACGTTACAAAAGATATACAACTGCACTCTTAAAGATTCTTTACTTATAAATTGTCTCAAAACAAAAGCTGTTCTTTTTCGTACGAAATCTACCCTCAATGAAACCACTAAACCCTACAATCTCATGTTAAATAGCAGCATAATCGAATTTTCTTCCACCGCTAAGTCTTTGGGCGTTGTTTTCCATGAACACATAAAATGAGACTATCACACTGAATTTTCATACAATAAGCGTTTCAAAGTCTTTTGTGTCTTTAGAAAATGTCACCGTTTATTGGCAGTTCCTCCAAAACTTCTGATATTTAATGCACTCTTTACATCACATCTGAGTTACTGCAACCTAATTTGGGGTAATGGAACAAAGCAATGTAGTAGTATTCCTATTATCTTACAAAAAAGGGGCTACGATCTGTTGCTAACCTTCCTTTTAATTCCCTTACTTCACAAATAATCGCTAAATACAAAATAGTCAAATTAAACCTGCTCTACGAATATTCTTTAGCAGTCTCTTTCAGATCTGATACCATCAAAGGTCGCGGGTTTATACATAGTTTAGCTTACTTGCAAATAAATCCTTCAAAGCGCCTAAACCGACACTCTGAATATTGTCATGTGCCGAGACCCGCGCACAAATAAATTATGGCTTTCAGACATTGAGGTATTGCTTGCCGAATTTATTAAATAAACTAGGAATTTATTATGAAACTGGTCGTATGCTCTGTAATATTTTTATTTTATATATGCTCTATTTTTGTGTGTAGTATTATTTTCTGTTTGATTACTTCTTTCTTTCAATGTATAGCCTGTGCGTTTTTTTAGTAAAGTTTGTTTAAATTTTTTGTTCTGTTGCAACGCATATGCATTGCTGGTTTAAACTGTCCTGTGTTTAATTTGATTTTGCCGTCTTTGTTGCCACAGTTGCCATGGGGATATGGGGCTTTGTCAAGCTGTTTTATACAGCTTTTTTCCTCTGTCCCAGCCACTTACTGTACAACTGTACGTGGTAAATAAACTAAACTCAAACTCAAACTCAAACGCACAAATTATACAATGGAACGACAGGGGCCTTCTCAGTAACCTTGACTATCTCGAAGAACTCTTGTACAAACATTCGCCAAATGTGTTGTGTGTACAAGAAACACACGTAAGTTCCGAACACACCAACTTTCTTCGTCGCTACATTATTTTCTGAAAGGAATGATGACGCAATGGCATTATCTGGAGGTGTAGCCTATATAGTGGAACAAGGGATTGCACGCACGCACTTACAGCCTCGATCGTCCTTTGAAGAAGAGGCGGTTCGACTGGTACTCTAGAAGGAACTCGTCACCATTTGCTTTATAAACATACCTGCACATTTTCAACTGCACAAACATGAACTCCAGTCCTTGATAATTGAGCTTCCCGAACCTTATCTTGGCCTAGGGAACTCTACTGCGTATAGTGGTCTGTGAGGCAACTCTCTATGTGACGCGCGAGGTCACCTAATTGAACGGTTTCTTTTCCCTTTTGGAGCTTTTTTCCTGAATCGGAAAAAGCCTACATATTACATTCTTTCTAACAATACCTATTTCTCAATCGACCTAAGCATTGCATCTCCGTTGCTTCTTTCCCGACTTCAACGGAAAGTCAATTTAATCTTTACGAATGTGACCATTTTCAGTACAGCAACATTATATGAACATCCTTCACAGGTACCCAAATGGCCTACCAAAAAAGCTAATTGGCAACAGTTTCAATAAGATACTCTCCTAACCTAGGCTGACTTGTCTGCGTTAACATAGAGGCTGCTGTGGACGGCTTCACAGCTTTTTTGATTGACGTTGCCACCAAGTGTATTCCTCAAATAAGTGGAATATCTGGCAAAAGACGTGTCCATTGTGGAAACACATGTGTCCAAAAGCGCATGAAAAACAAAACAAATAATGCTCCGAGAATCACCAATGTCCGAAAATCTCACAAATTTCAAGAACATGAAAACCCAGGGCAACAGAATGCGTAGACAGGCAAGAAGAAAAAAATTGGCAAAAATTTTTATCTGGCATCACTTCGCACACACCCGAGGGTAAGGTATGGAACAGATTGAGAAGGTTCGAAAGAAAACAAGCGTACGCCCTCCTCCGTTGTACACAGAAGGCGACAGCTTGGAAGACCAGGCAAACAGCCTAGAAGCACGCTTTGAGCAAGTTTCCAGCTCGTTAGACTACTCTTAAGAGTTCCGATGCCACAAGACAAGGGTGGAGAAGCAAAAACTCGATACCAATTGTACAAAACACGAGGCATACAACCATTCTTCCTCTTTAGCTAAAGTAGAGACATCTTGAAGTTGCTGCAGCAAATCTGCCCCGGGAATTGATCGTGTGGTCTATGAAATGTCGAAGAACCTAGCTCTAGAAACGCAAAAACCTTACTTCAGCTGTACAATGCCATGTGGTTTTCTGGGGACATCCCTTCGAGCTGGAAGGAGGCCATTGTCAATCGCAATGTGAAAGAAGGCAAGGATTGATCCTTCATTACGAGTTACAGGCCCATCGCACTGACAAGCTGCCTGTGCAAACTTTTTGAAATGATGATAGATCGCCGACTCATGCACTTCATTGAAGCTAACAGCCTACATGATCTATAGCAATGCGGGTTTCGAGAAGGCAGATCTACCATTGACCACCTGGTACGTCTCGAGGCACAGATCCTAGATGTGTTCCTCCATCAGCAATTTTTCCTATCGGTCTTTCTCTATATGGAAAAAGCAAATTACACCACATGGCGCTTTGGGATATTGCGAGACCTCTCACACTTAGGTGTCCGAGGTTGTGTGCTGAACATCCGTCCGATCACACTTTCCCTATCCGAGTGTGGTATGTCTTGTCTCGAACTTTCGTGCAGGAAACAGGAGTGCCGCAAGATGGTGCGCTGAGTTGCACGCTTTTTATTATAAAAAATGAATACCTTTCATACGTGTATTCCATGAAGCATGTTTTATTGCGTATACGTCAACGACGTGGAGATAGGCTACAAATCATTCAACCTCGCAATGTGCGAACGGCAAGCTCAACTTTGCTTGAATAAGGTCAATAAGTGGGCTGACTAGAGCGGTTTCATCGTTAACCCACAAAAGAGCACCTGCGTTCTTATCTCAAGAAAAAGAGGTCTCCATTCAGATCCGCATAATCACCCACACGGTCACAGGCTACTAGTGAAATCTGAGCAAACATTTTCAGGCAATATTTTAGACAAGAAACTAACATTCATCTCTCGCAAAAAACAACTGAAGAAGAAGTGCCTGAAGCAATGAATGTCATCAAGGTTATATCGCAGACATCCAGAGGCAGTGATAGAAAATGCCTAGTGAATATCCTTAAAATTCTTATATGCACACGTCTAGATTATGGGGCGATCACATACCAGTCTGCAGGACCAAGTGTCTTGCAAATACTCTAACCTGTCCGCCATTTGGGCGTCCACCTTTCTACGGGTGCTTTTCGCTCCAGCCCCGTAGCAGGCCTCTATGTTGAGTCAAATGAGTGGTCGCTTCACTTGCAGAGAACTTACATGTCATTTGTAGATTTCATCAAGGTGAACGCAGACAAGAAGCACCCCTCATACTCTACTTATAATGATTTGTCGAGTTTCAAAACAGACCTTCGCTGAGGCAGCCCTATTGAGTTCGCCTGAAGGGTCTCACTGAGGAGACTGGTTTGTCACTTGAAGTCAGCCTAACGGCTCATGCGGCATACTTTTCACTGCGGCAGTGAGAGATTCTAGTTTGCGATGTGTCTTTCCTAGAAGTTACAAAACACGCGCCCATTTCCCACATCCGCACATACTTCCTGGAACTTCAACACAAATACACGTGTCCTGAATTTTTACAGATGTCTCTAAGCCTAACTTTTTTGTGTCCTATGCTGCTCTTGGTCCATCCTTTTTGGATGCTGACCCTCTACATCCAGATACAAGTATATTCACAGCGGAAACTTACGTGATACTCAGGTCGTTAAACAGATCAAACAATTACAACTACAAAAAGCAGTTATTTAAACGGACTCTTTGAGTGTGGTAAAAGCTCTACAAACTCTTAAAAACAAAAAACGTGGTCCTCGTCTTACTTTACTTTGTTTTATGCACACTCTGCGCACATAAACAACATGTAGTGTGCTAGGTACCAGGGCACTGTGAGATCTAAAACAACGTGATCGCGGATTAGCTTGCTGCATCCGTCCACGAAAGCACTGCGACTACACCCATATCAATCTAGGCCTTTGACCTTAAACCATCTCTCAAACGAAAGCTCAGGGAATATTGGCAGAGAAAGTGGGATACGCACACACGAAACAAACTACATGTTATTAAGCCACACCTTGGTAATTGGCAGCCGGTATTGAAATCACGTCGTACAGAGGTTACACTAACAAGGCTCAGGATATGGCACATATGCATGACACACTCATACCTTCTCTCCGGTGAGAATTCATCATTGTGTGAAAGATGTGGGGAAGCAATAACAGTGCTTTACATTTTATTCAAGGATGAACACTTAGACACTCTAAGAAAGCAACACTTTTCATTACCCTACAGAAAACAGACACCACTTCACCCCGCTATGTTTGTTGGTAGAAAACCACTTTTCACTCATAAACGTGTGCCGCTTTTTAAGTGTGAATACACTTTATAAGTGACCCCAAACCATCCACCGCCGTCGGCGGCGTCCGCAGTCTTCTCTCTATCTTTAAAAAAAGAGGACTTGGCGGGCCGGAGCGCGACGCTCTACCGAATAAGCCATGGACGCGACGCTGATATCGGTGTCAGTAACGCGCCTTATACCCCCTCCCCCTTCGCTCGCTCCTCCGCTCTCCTCGCTCGCTGTAGCTTCGCGCGCACCCCTCTTTTTCGCGCACCCGCCTTCCCTCTCAGTCTCCCATCGAGAGCGGGTCGTGCGATGGATGTCCCGGAGGCAACGCTACCATCAACAACGAATGCAGTACAACCGAATGCCACCACTACACCCGTGGTTGGAGGTGACGGTATCGCGGTGGTTTCGCCGACGTTGGAAGACAAGGCGGCGCTGCGAAGGGCTCGTGAAACCGAACGTAAGCGGGCGAAGCGTGCAGCGGATGCCGAACTGCGTGCTCGCGAGTCCGAGTGCAAGCGGGCGAAGCGTGCAGCGGATGCCGAACTGCGTGCTCGCGAGGCCGAGTGCAAGCGGGCGAAGCTTGCAGCGGATGCCAAACTGCGCGCTCGTCAGGCCGAGGACAAGCGGGCGAAGCGTGCAGCGGATGGTGAACTGCATGCTCGCGAGGCCGAGATGAGGCGTCAGCATCGAGCCGCGAACGCGGCCCAAGAAGCGGAACAACAACGCAAGCGTCAGGCGGAGAAGGGCGATGAAGGCCAGCGTCAAGACGCCGCGCTCGCAATCGTCAACGGCGAGTGGACGTTCCCGAAGCCGTTCCAGCCAGTGAACGTGCCGCGCGGGAGAGGGTGCGAGCCCTGGACTTTGCTCGTCCGGACACGTCGTGAAGTGTAAATAAATAATACTTCGTTTATAATGTATCTGTGTACAAATGCTTCATGACAAACAACACTTAAATTCAATAATTCAACTTTAATCATCATCATCAGTAATAAAACTCCAAAGCATTTCCCCGAGGGTGAGCATGGTTAAGTGCGAATGCACGGGGTTATGCTATGAGGGGAAGTAAAGTAAAAATCCGTTGGCATTCGCCAGTGAGTTAACGTAAACTCCCCCGTGTGATCAAATTGCGATTCCCAGGAACCATTACACCATAAAGGCACCATAGTGTGATTATTAAATATAATAGTGCGAATTAATAAATACCCCTGATAGCATCCCCCCGTGCATTCACACTAAACCATGTTCATCCTCGGAGAAATGCTTGGGAATTTGTTAAGAGATGTCCACACTTTCAATGTTATATACCAAGGCATCCCATAGCGCGACCACCTAAGAGGGGGTGCCGCTGCGGTGGCTTCAATAAAAAGCACCTGCCTTGCTCTCCTTGGACACAACGGCAAATATGAGGTGCTTGTGCTTGTGTCAAACACCTCCACCATGCTTTATTATCAGAACCTTTCACCATTCATTCCTACTATACATTTCACGTCACTGTCATAATATTATTACTTCTATATTTTACCCTCCTTAGCGTCAGGAAATTTAAGGCCCTTATCCAGCCACCCAATAAATACATTGTTCACATGTCGTCGTATGACCTGGTGCTATTTGGCCATCAGATGTACCTTGCGCCAAAAAACACCACACATAATCATAGAATGAAAGTCATCGATAAAATCTTTTATATTTACTTCGTTGTTGTAGAGCGAGCGAACATTTATATGAAGACACTTCATTGAATGCGTACGTGATGTCTAGTCACAAACATATCTATCTCGTGTTGAAGGAAGGTGCTATGACTACCCGTTTTGAAGAAATAAATCACTCCACATACGGTTACCAAATAACATGCTTACACTGAAGAGTTGGACCTGTGATGGACTACTAGCACGGAATCACCATCGTTTTTGCGCAACAGAATTTTCCTGTTTTTGTGCCATGCGTGTTTGTGCTTGTTTTGCCGGACCAATTTTTCAGCCTCTTTAAGCCGCTGCCAGCTTTGATTGGTCAAGTCGTATTGGATGAGCAGGCTACATTTTTTTTCTCCACTTTGATTGGTATTGCCGCCATTCATATTTAACAGATTGTCTCGTATACTGAATGATTATACCAGGTGTTTTACCAGATTTTCCCGGGAGGCGGTGAATGGCAGCAACGTCTGTTACAATAAGTGCAGGAATATCAATCAAATCGCCAACAGCATTATTCTTCGCAAGCAACTTTTAGCTCTAAGAAACAGCAACACCACGAGGTTCTAAATTTAACTTCCAGCTCCTCCACTCAAGCTCATTTAAATCTGACTCAAGTTTCTTTCTTTTTTGTATTCTCACCAGCCGAGGTGTATAAGATATCAACGCGACTAGCTGAGCAAGAAACAGACACGAAAGAAATGCGCAGAAGACATGAGCGCCTTGAAAACAACACGGTTTCAAGGCGCTCAAATCTTCTACGTAAATCTATCGAGCCTGTTTCTTGCTCGGCTAGTCGCGTTATTATCTCATTGTACTTGTCTGTGATGAGCTGCATCGACTGCTCCATTTTGGGCACTGTTTTGCGGAGCGGCAACAATTTGTCAAACTTCCGATTTCTACCTGTCATGTCCACTTTAGTTTTTTTTCATTGTCTTTACAAGCAGAGCAAACCACTCCTGCCTAGCCAATTAAGTTTTCTTTTTATACTGTTTCTTCGGTACGCCACCACATAATCCAATGTGAAGGCAGTGGCTACATTCTCATGCCAAAAACGATCATCTACTTAAACGGCCTCTGTACATGAAGGGCATGCATTTAGTGTTGACATGAGTTCAGTAAACAGAAAGAAACTTCAATTCACTTGGCCGCACCAGCGACACGGAAACACGTGTCATATCAAGAAAGCAAACACCCGTCAGAACAAGTTTACAGGGAGTGAATTAACCTGCGCAGACCACTGTTGTGCCACCGCTGCTGCAAAAAAAACCGCTGTCCTCAGGGTCGAAGTATTTATAGCAAAAGTCAGTGATGGTGGTAGCCCGTTGTGGTGCGATCGTCAGTGCCTCCAGCGGGAGATAGCAGTTGCGCCGAGGAAATCACTGTTAGTGTTGCACACGGTCTGATGAAGCTGATAGTACGAAGTGAGACCTGACGCAGGCGGCCGACAGGGAGACAGTGGGCGACAAACGAATCTGCACAATCGAATGCGAATTAGCAGATATGTTGGCTGTGTCACCGCTGTTGCCAAAAAGATGACCCGTGCATGCGGACGATAAGCGAATTTGTGCGTTTATTGAGCATAGCAATGAGTAGTTACGAGCCACACCTGCGACAATCCTGAACCGAGTTCATGTTTAAAAAAATGATAACTAAAGCATCACGCAAGATAACGACAAAAAAATTGCCCGCAGCTTCCCTCGGGGGAACACTGAGGAGGATGCGGAGCATATAATTGGTTAACGGGGTGTTAAAGTGCGACTTACTTGGGTCGATGGCTAAATTGGTTAATGTGGTTGTGAAATGGGGTGTTAAATTGCGACTTACTTGGGTCGATGGCTAAATTGGTTAACGTGGTTGTAGGAGGGGGTGTTAAATGAGTGAACACGTACACACGTATGCGAAAGGGCGGCGCTGGTCGAAGGGACGTCGATCATTGTGTTTGTGGATTCGTTGGCATTCATTTCACGGCGACTTCGGACGTCGACGCGCCGTACAAACCAACGGACGAGCGGCAACTGAGCGAGCGAGCGCCGACCTTGAGTATATATACAGCGCGACGGCGCATGCGCTGTCAGCTGTCGAATGTTCTCGAAGGAGAAGCGCGCGCGCGGCACAGATGGCGACGGCGCGACGGCGCATGCGCTGTCAGCTGTCGAATGTTCTCGAAGGAGAAGCGCCCGCGGCACAGATGGTGGGCGACGGCGCGACGGCGCATGCGCGCGCGTCAGCTGTCGAATGTTTGAGAAGCGGTGCGGACGGCGCGGACGGCGCACTACAAGGCGCGAGTATAAGATGCTTCCGCATCTAAAACAGAAATGATGCGTTTCATTGTAGCAATAAAGTGTGGTGAATTTTCTGCGCAACGAAAAGAAAATAGGTGATAGGTGGGATAACTGCCTGTCAGAACCAGCTTATGATACCGGAAATTTGCTTTCCTTGTTGCAGTAGTGGCAGTGGTTTGCTCTTTTCGAGCTGCTTTTGCTTTGCTACGGGGTTTCCGAGCTCAGCTCTGTTTTCGGAGACGTTGGTGCGCAGTTGCCATCCCTGGTGTAGGGCGAAAAAGTTCCCTAAATTCATCCTTGCGCTACGAAGAGGCATCTACACGGTCAAAGTTTGCGAAGTTGCTCGATAAGCGTATCATGAGTGGGTGGCAGTAAAACGACACATGATGTGACTGAGCCAAAGTAGACCGCCCACAGCTTCATTGGGCTTCCTTATATAGATAGCCCCATGCGCAGCCAGGGAAGGGAGAGGGATTGACAGTGGAGCTGGTTATCGAATCGCGTGCCGCGTTAGCCCGGTACAATACATATCTTTTTTTGCCAAAGGAAAGCAGCCAAAAAATCACAAGGAAGTCGAGAGATCAGACAAAAACTTTCGCCGTAGCGCAGCCTTTTTGGTTCACGGCCGTGACGGGTTGATCTGCGGGGCTCGGTTGACTGCTGCGCTTTTGTTGTGGTTCCAGATGTTCCAGTCGTTGCCTGCATTTCATTTTGCAACTAAGGCACTCCAGGCTTTTTGGCTTGCAGGCTCCAAGTGGCGAGACAGTGCTGATTCGGACCTTTCACTTGAGTGTCCTGGCTCGCGACTTGGGCGTTGTCGCCCTCGGCGTCAGTGGCTCCTCCCGAATTCAGGCATGGCACGGAAGTCTTCCAGGGTTCGGAGCAGGTGCTGTCTGTTGAGCCTCACGAGCCGTCTATTCTAAGTTTTGACGATGTGACATCGAGGAGCAACTTCCTTGAATACTCTCGTCTTGCGTGACCAATCGTGGTACCGTATGCGTACCGTGTCTCCCTGTTTCAGTAGTGGCAGCGGTTTGCCCTTATCCAGCTGCTTTTGCTTTGCTATGGGGCTTCCGAGATCATCTCTGTATTATGAGACGTTGGTGCGCAGTTGCCATCCTTGTAGTAGTTGTGCCGGTGAGTGGCCATCTTCTAATCTAGATAGCCACTACGAAAACAGACCTAGCCGAAAATCATCACGCGACTCTGTAGTTTTTTTCATGATGCGCTTGATGAACTGCCCCCCCCCCCTTTCCGCTAATCCATTGGACCGATGGAATGGCGTGCTTGAAGTGATGTGTTCAAAGGCATATCGCTTTCCACAGTCGGCAAATTTTTTCGGCATAAACTGAGGACCATTGTTTGTGTATACTTGTCCAGGAATCGCACAGCCTGCGAAGATAGCGGACGTTTTCTCTACTACCTCACGTGCTGTCAATGTAGCTACCGTTTCCACCACAGCAAAGTGTGAGCGCATGTCGTAGACAAACAAGTATGCATCACCAGCAAGCGAAAAGATATCGATGCCTACTCTTTACCACGGCTTGCTGGGTGTTGGCCGAAAAAGTGGCCCAGACTTCTGCTTGTAAGCATGTTTCTGCTCTGCGCTGCATGAACAAATCATCAATTCTATGCTGCCGTCAAGGCCAGGCCAGAAAACTAATCCTCGCGCTCTTGCTTTGCACTTGTTCACTCCGAAAGGCCCGGCGTGTATTCTTTAAAGTTTCAGCTGTCATGGACAGTGGTATGACAACTTTGCATCCTTTAAACAATATTTCTTCGATGAAGTATAGCGCAGCAGCAAACGGGCGTAATTTCCCTTCAATGGGCTGACATTCAGCAAGCTGCTGTATCACCAAACTGAGATAAGGATCTGCCATAATTTCAACTGGAAGACGTCGCTTCGTTTGTGTGCTTACTATTACGGAAACGACCTGGTTTGCGTGGACTTTGACTTCTTCGGTTGTTGTCGGGTGCAACGCGTGGGCAGGCGCTAGAGAGCATGTCAGCCAGGAGCAAGTTCTTGCCAGAAAAAAACTGCAAATTGCAGTTGTACTTGAGTAAGCACACAAAGAAACGCTGCAGCCTTGGTGGCGTCTTGCCGATATTTTTTAAAGACGATAGTCTTTCTTGGGAACCTTCGACGCAAAAATTTTGGTCTGTCTGTTTTTCTGTCTGTCTGTACAATTGTCTGTTTGTCCACTCTTAACGGCATCGGGTATTTGAAACGGCCGACCCAATCCGCAGCACCCACCTATGTTGCTCGATTTTCAGCGTTCATACTTGTGCGATTGTCGGCAAAAGGCAATTATTTCGCGCGTCTGGGGCACCATAACAACACGTATATATTCTGCATGTGCACATTTTACTAGAAAAGGCTTATTAACGCTTGCAAAGAAAGGCGAGGGTTTCCAACAGTTTGCTGTAACGAGACGGTGGTGGCACCTACCTCATACCTGGCGTTCCACGCCTTATCACCTCTGAGGCGGGCGCGCACACCCGTCTTAGAGCCACGCGCTTTGTTTTTGAAAAAAAAAACCTACCAGATGGCGCTCATGTCTCACGTGTTACGTAATTTGATGCGCTCGTTCACCTCCGCTACACGCTAGAGGCACACCAAGGCAGCGTCTTAAGAATACCATTCACCAATTTTCTTGCGCAAAACATCAAATAAACGTTTTGTTCACTCTCTCCGGACGCAAGACTATCGTCTTTCGACGACATTTAAAGTTTAACGTGTGGATTCGGGCCAATTTTTTTGTTCACTTCTTGTGGGTCCATGAATACTCTGAGCGACCCGTTCTTTTCCCGTACAGCAACCAGTGGACTCACCCATTCAGTTTGTTCTTCTACTTTCACGATGATGGCTGCTTTTTCCATGCGGCCGAGTTCGTCACGTAGCAGTTCCTTCAGTGCCAGTGGTACTCTCGTCACTGGTTGAACGAGTGCAACAGCATCTGGCTGAAGAATCATCATGTATTTTCCTTTTACGCAAGCAGTGCTTCAAAAAAGGTCCGCGAATTCTGTCTCGGGCGCCTCTGCACCGCTTCGTCCTGTCACATCGACGGTTCCCGAGATAATGCCGAACTCACGGCAAGTGCTCAGGCCGACACTTTCTTGGCGCTCTTTCTTGACGATGAAGAATTTAGCTAATTTTTTCTGCGCCGTTTATCTCCAGTGATATGGTTGGTACGCAAAGTTGTTTGATTATGGACTCATTGTAGGTGGTGAGCACTGCGGCGCTCTTCTGCAAAGACGGTGTTTTCGACATGTGTTTTAAGACGCTCAGCGGAGTTAGGTTCACCTGAGAACCTGTATCTATTTTCAGTTCGATTCGGCAGCCGTGCACCTTACCGCGTAGTGTCCAAATCTTTTCCTGCATTTTCGCTTATGCCCCAGATGCTAACGTCAAGCACGTTGAATCAGTCATCCGAGTCGTTCTCAATCTCGTGAACCCGCATGTTCTTGCAGCAGGACGCAAAGTGATTCTTTCTTTTGCATGTGTAGCATACTTTCCCGTAAGCTGGGCACTGCCGTGGTGCATGACTCTTATTGCATTGCGTACAACGACTTCTTTGCAGTTTTCCTCGTTTATTCCGCCGCGCTAAGTCAACCTGTACGCGTTCACCGGTCCATGCAATATTTTGTTGCGCCAGTACTTCTGCTGCTTCGCACAAATCCTCTGCTTTCTGTAGAGTCAGTGTTTTGTCGCGCAGCATTTTTTCTCGGGTTTTTTATATTGGTCCCGAAAGCAATTTGGTCCCTTATCATGGACTGTTAAAGGTCCCCAAAATTGCAAAACTTGGCTTGTGTCCTTAACACTCTTGAAAATTGTTCGAAAGGCTCCGTCTCATCTTAGACCCGCACGCGGAATACATGTCACTCGTAAACCTCGTTTTCTTGCTCGAGACAGTACTCATCGAATTTTCGCACCAGCGTAAGTAGTCGTCCTTTTGCTCACCTTCATTGAGGGTAAAGTTGTTGAAGATTTCCAGTGCCTCTTCGCCAGCGGTGCTGAGAAGGATCGCTGCCTTGACCGCTTTTGTCCTGGGTTTCTCTGCTGAGGTCGCCGTCAGGAATCGGTAATGTCTTTGCTTGAACAGCTCCCAGTTGTGTCAGACGTTTCCAGACAGTTGAAGCGGTTGCGGTGGTTTTATGGAGTCCATTCTTTGCTGCTTTTTGCACCAGTAGTTGTACTTCTGACACCATGTATCATGTGTCGGTGGCAGTAAGAGGACACATGATGTGACTGAGCCAAAGCAGACCACCCGCAGCTTTATTGAGCTTCCTTATATAGCCACATGCGCAGCCAGGGTAGGGAGAAAATGACAGTGGAGCTCGTTATCGGATTGCGCGCCACGATAGCCCCAGTACAATAAAATAACATATTTATTTATTTATTTGAAATTCTACTTAGACATCTTGGGTATTGTGTAAGGGGGGCTTTAAAATAACGTCAATGAGCAAAGAAAAATGTAAAGGAATGAAACGCCAGAATGAAACAACACACAAAAAATTAAACACTTCATGATAAGATGCACAATACATGAAGGATTAAATATATCATGCATACATAATAGTGGCACAATACACACATAAACGTGTAAATGCACATGTATACAAAAATTGTGCTGTTCATTATTCGACAATTAACTACTTTATTGAAAATGAGCACTTAGTTGGTGGTGGAATGTGTCAGGGTTGAACAATGAAGCCTATGTTGGTTGGCAGGTTATTCCTATTATGCAATAGCTCGTGCAAGTGATAATGAGTTGATTGATGATATACGACCATACATGAGTATAAAACTCCAGTTAATATGTAACCTTCTGGATGTTCGGGATGGGAAATATAAATGAAGTGGACAGTACCTGTCAGAGTCGACATACTTGTGGAATACTGTTAGTAGGGCTACGATGAGGCGCATTGCGAAAGACCGTAAACCAAGATTGGTTTTAGTTCGTGTGACACTGCTTTGGTAACTATATATTCATGATATGAACCGTGCTGCCCTATTTTGAATATATTCTAGTGCGTTGACCATGCTATTTTAATATTGAGACCAAATTTGAAGAAGGGATTTGCTTTGGGGCAAAAATATGCGAGGTAAGCCAGTTTACGACTATTAGTGCGTGAATTTCTGAGGTTGATATGATGCATCTATATATGACGGAATGTTTCATGGTTCTTCTCGAAACATAACATTACAAGGTCTAAACAACAGCAACTCGAGATTTTTTAGTGCAACTGCAGGGGTTTTAAAATAGCATAGAGGGGGCCACTCCAAACTTTTTTCTGCAGACCAAAACTTCTAGGCCTGCATTTTCAGCGCAAAAAAAAAACCGGCTTACAAGCGAAACTGCCTGGTTACAACTCATTTCAGAGAAATGCGTCCACCTGTGTTATCGTACGTGGGGAGTATACCATTTGTCAGATAGATCTTGATCTTTCAGAGGGAAAAATTGCACGATGTTCAAAATCACTTCCAATTAAATACAAGATCCTAGCTTGTACATTCTATACGTATGCAGCTATCTGAAATCTAGGCATTGTGCCTTCAAGGAATTGATTTATAAAGTAAATAAGGAAGCAAATAGTTACCCACTGGTGATTGTGGGAGACATTAGCGCCCCCAGCTATTGCTGGGGATACGCCCACGAAGTCCCCAAGCGACGAAACTGGGCTGAACTCATATCCACTCCTTGTCTATCACTCCTCGTGGATCCGATGAAACCCACAAAAGTTGAAAATTCGGTAAATCGAGATACTTGCCTCGATCTCTCGCTGGTTAAAAACATTTCCTACGCAGCATGGGAAACTTCAAAATAAAGCTCGGCTGTGATCACTCTCTCCTCAAAATCACAATCGTCGTCAACGTAAGTCATAGAACAAGGAGCCAAGCTAAGCTCACAAATTGGAGCGCCTTCCGCTCTCGGGTGATTGCCTCTGTACCAGGCGTGGAAGGAAATGGCCATCGCGTTGACAGTACCTCATCGTAACTCAAAACAAATAGTTACAGACACTTGAAGTGCCTGCGAGAGCATTCTGGTAGGAGAAACCTCTCCGTTGGCTAAGAGAATTTTCAAATTGGCTAAAAGAATTTTCAATTCACTTCAATTGAGCATCTAGAACCGCGATTCTACCCCAAAACGTGTTATTTGGACTCCAAGACATCAGAACCTCCAGGGTGACGAGGTTTCCAGAGCAACGAGGGTCTCCAGGGTAACGAGGCTTTCTGGGAAGCTCCGTGTTCTCCTGAACGTCCCACACGTTAAACACGGTTTCGCGAAATCAAAGAATGTTATATTCAGCAACGCCGGTTGTATCCCGCGCAAGCTAATGCACTCTCAGAAATAAAAGAGCACGTCCTGTGGCGCCTACAAACAAACACGCTGTGTTGTCCAGCCATCCTCGAATATTACGAGCCAGAAATAACTCGGTAGTGCCACTACTGTAGGGAAATGGCCGACACTTACCATATGTTCTGGGCTTGCCACATGAACCCAAAAATAGCCCCCACCCCCACCAAAGAGGACAGCGAGACAATCCTGCTCAATAGCCCCACACTAGAAAAACAGCGAGCGCTGGTCCAGCGGGCTCTGGGGGCGACATTGACAAAGACGTCCCGGACTTGGGATGTTTTCCAGCACGGTGGAGATGAGCACCATCAGTCACTGCCAGTTTATATAAAGGTTTTTCCTCCTCCTCCTCGCGGCCAAATAAAAGAAGAAATGGGGAAAACCCAGTGGTGTCGTGGCATGAGTAGATGTATGCAAATTTAACAAGCGACAATAAACTGCTCAAGTCTAGATGGTCGGAGGAGGCGTAGATTGAGATCATATCACTTCAATTTCAGTTGAATTTCAGTAAATCCACTATTTTGCCTGTTGTGAGCCACCGTGAATTTATTTTGGTCCAGCAAAAGTGAAGCGGGTCGTCAATAACTCGGGACAAAACTAGCGTCCTGGATCTGTGAGGAGCTGGCATGGGGCACCATCATGGAGAATGACATCGTGCGGAAGAAAACAGGCAACACCTGGGGCACAGCTTGTTGGTAGAGCATGTGTGATGGCGTACTCACATGTGATCTGTAGTGACAGCTATCCATTTGTTTGCTGAAGTAAACTTCAGAAAAGGGCTTAGGAGGTCAAGACCAACTCGAAAGAAGGGGACAGTAGGAAGATCAAGTGGCTGGTGGAGTCCAGCAGGGCTCATATAGATTTTTTTGCGTTGGAACTGGTAGCACGCTGCCAGGTTGCGGTGGACGGGCAATACTGTGCCATTATATTCGATGCTGCACACGGTAAGGCATTCGAGAGCGACCAACTTGACAGGTGGTAGGGCGTCATAGAGCTGGCCGATAACACTCAAACGTAGGTGGGAAGGCGCTACAGAGAGGAGTTCACGTCTATTTGTAGAAACATTGCGACGATGCTACGTGCCTTCCTCAAGCACAAACAGTCGAGTAGACGGATGGAGTGTCAGAGACTTCAGCTTCTCAACAATGTCACGCAAGACGGCATCTCGGCGCTGTTCATCACGAATATTGCTCAAAGCAGACAGCGAGAGCACACATGGCGGCGCTTCATCGAAAGTTGCAGGGGGGTCAACTGGATGGCGGGACACGAAGCTAGCGTCATGGTATAAGCGACCGCATTTGTATGACACTGAGTAGAGACATTCTTGGAGCCATAGTGCCCAGTGACCATAACACCCAGTGAGATTCTTTAACCAGAGAGCCAGCAGAGGGCATGGTGATCAGTTGTGACGGCCTCGATAAAGGTAACATCGATTAGGAAGAAGGAGGAAACAGAGAGGGACATGTGGAAAACTAAAATGCTTACGAAGACATCTCTGGAGGCTACTGAACTTGCTAACAGGAAATTGCAAAAGAAAACATCTATTATAACTCTCGGGGTATTTCTCTGCTGTTGAAGGCAAGAGCAAGAGTATTGCGGATCAAGACATACCGAGCCAAATACGAAAGTACATACACGTTATGTTGTGCGTGGGGAGAGGAGCAGGAAACGACGGAGCTTTTAATATTGTTCTGTAAAGGGCTTCACCATATAGTCCAAGATAATAGCGCAGAATTTTAAAGCAACGCGGTTTATGGTCCCTGAAGCCGAAATAGACTTTAAACGGGTAGAGATAACGAGAGGAGGCTAACGGATTCGTGGCTGCATTCAAGGCACTAGTGAAATTCAATTGTTCAACACATTGACAGCACTAATTTAATTGCTTGGTGGTGTAAGCCACCTCTCTATCTAAAGGTCACAGCCGCAGACATCCATCCATTCAACGATGAAACGTCGACTATGTAAGTGTCGCCGAAATTTGCCAACCACCCAATTTATAGCAAGGCAATCTTGTTCAGTGACAAAGTACTTTCGCTCAGCTGTGGAGAGTGGACGGCTGGCATAGTTGATAATGCGGGCGCTGCCGCTTTAACTCCGGACCAAATGGGCACTGATTCCTAGCTCGCTGGCATCGATGGGTACTTCTGTTAGAGCGGAAATGTCAAAATGCGCCAGAATAGGTGGTGTATTGAGCAACGCGATGAGATTAGAGAATACCGAAGCCTGAGCAACGACCCAGGAGAATAAAACAGCATTCTTCAACAAGTCCGTGAAAAGGCGGCTAACGTTCGCAAAACTGTCACAAGATGTCGAAAGTAGGGAGAGACTTGAAAAGCTGCGGCATTCGTCAGTGCAGGTTGGGACGGGGAAGCTCTGCATAGCTCGAACTTCATGAAGATCAGGGCGTAAGGAAGAGGAGTGGACTAGATGGCCCAACTTGGTTAGTTGGTGGCGTCTGAAAATCAGATGCAGTATTCAATCAATCAATCAATCAATCAATCATCAATCAAACGAAAATTTTATTTTCGCTTCAGACAATACAGCGCATTGTCCCTGCGAAAATAGGGGACCAGAGAAAAAAGCGGCGCTTGCGCAGCTTGACTAGTTATGGTGACCCGTACAGCAGTAGTGACAGTGCAAAACATCTAACAAGTCTATATAGCCACAGTATATACAATGCGATTACCAAAAGTAGTTATGTAGACTACGGTGTTCTAATGAAAAAAAACATCATTGTGTGTTTTAAGGTACAATCACTTTAGTAAAACCAGTTAATGCAAATATACAAACATGAGTAGTTCTAATACATTTACATAAACAGGTCTAGTAAGGTTTTGTTAGTAAAGTTAAGAACGTCAATATTTCTTTTCTCTAGTTCACTTAGTGTGGTTGCGAGTACATAATCAAGTTTTTCTTTTCAATAAAGGGTACGCGAGAAAGGAACGTGGTATGGTGGGTGATACCTGAAAGGATAGAAAATTGTATTTGCTCGAAGATTTGCAATTTCTTCGAATAGTTGTGTTCTTCTTAGTATGGCATTTTTGTATGTTCTCAGTAGTTTATGCCTGTATATGTTGTGAATCTTCATAATTTTTTGTTTGTGAAATAAAGGTTCTGTGTGTTCTAGAAACTAGACGTTTTTTATTGAACGAAGTGCTTTTTTCTGGACCAAGAATATTTGCTTTAAGTTTGATAATGTTGTGTTTCCCCATATTAGCGTGCAATATTATAAGTAAGAGTTGAAGAGCACGAAATATAACATTCTTTTAATGCTAACAGAAAAAGTTTGACGGTTTTGGCTTAATACACAGGCTGCTCTGCTTAAGTTTGGCATTAAAGTTTTCACAAATTCATTCCAGGACATATTTTCTGAAAAACTTACACTAAGAATGTTAATATGTTTCTCGATTTTGATTTGAAATGGCCCAAGAGTTATACAATCATCGATACTTCTTAAAATTCCCGGGGCACGGAACAACACACATTTAGTTTTCGATTCGTTTAAAGTAAGCCTATTGAACTTGCACCAGATCTCTAAGTTATGACAGAATGTATCACGCTTTCGTGGTATGGTCTCCAAGTATTTTCCCTTAAGAAGTACCGAGCAATCGTGGGCATATATAATATATTTACCATCCTCATAGATTCTTACAATATCAATAATATAGAAAAGGAAGAGAATCGGTCCTAGTATGCTACCCTGAGGAACCCCATATTCAATAGGCCTAAGGTGTGACTTACATTCATTTAGTTCTCACGTATTGGTAGCGCGTTTTCAAATAAGATTTATTAGGTTGTAACACTGTCTCACGTAACCCATAATGTTCTAACTTTTCAAATAAAATTGAGTGGTTTACCCGATCGAAAGTTTACTAAAATCTAGAAATATACCCAGTGTCATGACCTTATTTTCAAAGTTGTGTAATATTTCCTCTTTTTGAACAAGAAGTGCTGTCTCAGTGCAACGTCCCTTTCTGAAGCCAAATTGGTGATCTGTTAATAGGTTGTATTTTGTCATAAATTTCTCAACACGACAATTTATTACTTTCTCTATTCCATTTGAAGAGATAGGCAATATTTACACAGGACAATAGTTGCTTAAGGCATTTTTGTCTCCATTCTTGTAAATCACTCAAACTCAGGCCACCTGCATGCTGTCTGGAAAAAGCCCAGTAGAGATAGCGACGTTATATATGTGTGTAGGCACTGGTGCAATTATGTCTACAACGTATTTGATTGGTTTTATTTCTAAATCATCCACATCACGGCTATGACTGTTGCTAAGCTTCTGATACAGCATTGTCACTTCAGGGACAGATGTTGGCTGCAAGTACATTGTGTGGGATAGTCTCGGGATACGATTAGCAGCTTTGTGACAGTAGGTGCTACTTCCAATTTCAACAAAGAAATTGTTGAAAAGGTTGGCAAATTCGGTCCCGCCAATTGTATTGTCATTTATGACGAGGTTGTCGATCGTATATTCCTTGGTATTCTGGTTTAGTAACTCGTTTATTTTTTTCCCCACTTTGTTACCACTACGCAAGCAATTGTTGTCAAATACACGCCTATAATATTCGTTTTTTTGATTTTTTAATGTCCTTATTCAAACTATTTTGAAATTTCTTATACTCTTTTAATTGTTCCGCGTTACGAGACATAACAAAGTTGGCAAAAAGCTTATTCTTATGTTTATAAAGCTTGATGTATTCATGTGTGATCCACGGTTTGCGTACACTTTTTTGTTTATGGTATGTCCGTGATGGGAACGACTCTAAATAATGTTTTTTGAAAATTTTTATAAGTCATAACACTTATTGCAGTCTTCAAAAAGAAATACTTCCCTCCAATCTGTTTTATAAATCTTATCCCGAAACACCTCTAGCGCTTGAGACGATATATCCCTGTAGACGAGCTGAGGCCAATCCCTTTGTTGCAATGAACTGTTCCGGTTAAGCATGCAAAATGTAGGTAGGTGATCACTGACGTCACTGTTGATAACAGCAGAGAGAATGCCATCAGTGTTTTGGTTAGTAATGAACAAATCTAGCACAGATGCTGATGAAAGAGTAACGCGTGTAGGTGTTGATATAAGATTTTGAAAACCGTTGCTTTGTATTACAAGCAAAAAATCATTCGCCACACTCAAGCCTTTTGCAATGTCAATGTTCATATCACCGCCTATTGTTAGTAACCATCTGTTTTCACTGGCACATGAAAGCAAAGAATCGAGAAACTTCAAGAACACCGAGATGTTGCCACTTGGTGGTCTGTACAGAACAGCGAACACATTGCTATTTTTCTTAATACAAATGGCTTTGATATCACAAGTAACAGTGCTAAACTCTGGTAGAAATACAAAATCTGGTATAGCAACCTGAATAGAAACTCCACCACCTCTAAAAATTTTTCTGTTTAGAGAGAAATGATCGTAAGACGGTAAAACAAAGTGATCCGAATTTTCATTGTACCAAGTCTCAGTGAACATAAGTGCATCGAAACTAATGTTGCAGGATTCTAAAAGGGCGTAGATTTCATCAAATTTACATTGCATGGATCTAACATTTAGATGAAAAGAAAACCTTAAAAAGCTTCTCTGGGTTGTCAGATATGATACCACGCATGTCCTCAGGTAGCACGTAGTTAGCAACCATGTTTCTACAATCTGGACAATCGAAGTGTTCGTGCAGGGGGCACGCATCCTTATCATCTGGTGGTAATGTTGTCCTAAATCGCTCTCGCGTTTTATTGCCACGATGGATGAAGTCTCATCGCGACTGGCAAAAACGGCACCGTTTTTTATCCAGACAAACTTCCAGCCATGTTCGCGCTTGCGCGCTATTGCCATACCAAGTAGTCTCTTTAGATAGTGACAAAGGTGTTTATTTACAAAGATAAGATGATTTGCCTCACTTCTACAAGCTTCCAGTGATAGACCAAGGCTTCCGCTCGTAGGTTTTGTTTTCTTAGCCTTCTCTAGAACCTTGTCTCTCTTTTCGCGCTTTAAGAACTGAACAATAATGTTCTTCTTTGTCTTGTCTTTCGTTGTCACTTTGTGAATTGCGTCTATATCGTTCGCGCAGACTAGTTCATTGATGGCCATTCTAATTTGAGCAAGAACATATCTTAAACACTCATTCGGTGTTTCCGTAACACCTTTAATCTTAAGGTTTTGTTGCGCGAGTACTGCTCAGTTTTGACAAGACTGGTTTGACATTCCATCACTTCCCTCTCTAATGAGCGAACTTTATGCTGGAGCGCTGCATTTTCTTTTTTAGGAGAGCTGTTCTCCGTCAAAGTAGCATCAAGCCGCAAGTTAGCATCATCAATAATTTTACTAATGAAATCCATGCTGCGCTTCATGTCGTCGATTTCAGTCCGGAGCTTTCTCTCTTCTGCACGCATGCTTCTTTCGAGAGATTCTTTCAAGTTCTTAAGTTCATTCCGGAGTTCATCTTTGAACTGTTCAATCTGTTTTGAAACATTCTTTGTCATTGATAAATTTCACAACAACGAACAGAAAGTGTCACTCTTTGTGGCAGCGGTGAAAGCGATAATGTCCTAATAGAATTTTAGAAATATTTGAAAATTTTGCTAACCTGTAATGTGCAACATTCAAGAATTACGCCTGCTGCTCCGCCGCTGTCACCACTGCCAAATGATGCGTCCGTGCAGCAGCGGTAGTTTTATAGCCGGGCGGTGGTCACATGCTCTGTCGTTCAGCCTGCGCAGTCAGGACCCGATGAACGAAGCCTGTGCGTTGCCGTCCTCTTTGTACACTTGCGCTGTCTTGCGGCGCAGTCCCGCGTGTCCGTCGTATATCGCTGTGAGCACGGTTGCATTGACGCCTGTAATGTGCAACATTCAAGAATTACGCCTGCCGCTCCGCCGCTGTTACCGCTGCCAAATCTTGTGTTACAAAAGCAGAAAAGGTGGAGGAAAAGCAGTGAGGTGTGTTTCAAAAGTTGGGAAAACTACAGTGACGTCATTGAAGTAACATAAAGAAATGAACCACTTGAACTCAAACAGAATGTCTATCAATAGCTCGAATGTGGCTGGAAGAATGCATAACCCAAACGGCTTACCTTGAACTGGTAAAGGTCACCATGGGTCACAAAAAGCGGTCTTCTCACAGCCCATGTTGTTGACAGCAATTTGCCAGTACCTTTAGAGATGTCAATGGAGGAAAATACTGTCACGGTGCATCATCGACAGGAACAAGCGTGGCACTTAGCGAAGATGAAGAAGACGCCTGTGCGTTAGGCGCTTGCACGAGAGGCAACTCAGCCATCTTGTTCTGCTGCCGATTCTCGGTGGACGCTGTCCTGTAAGCCAAGACCTTGCCCCGTAACATTTGGTGGAAGTGCTGGGTAACCGCCTCGCAACGGAACTTCGCAGCGGCCGACGTTTAAAGGGTCATTCCACAACGATGACGGAGAGTACGGCGTCTGCATCTGCTCCTGGTGTTTCTGCGGCCGGAGATGATGCGGTAACTACATCTCCTTCTGCGACCACAACCTTTGTGCTCGAACCCCCGCGGGATCCTGGCACGTTCAGTGGTTCCGGCGATCCAGATGAAGTTGACGTTGAAGATTGGCTGGCAGAGTACGAACGTGTGAGTACTCGATACCGATGGGGCCCGACTCTTATGCTGGCAAACCTGTTATTCTATCTTAGGGGAACCGCCAAATCGTGGTATGAGAACCATGAAACAGAACTTGTGAGTTGGGCAGTGTGCAGGGAGAAAATGCTAGACCTGTTCGGAAAGCCGATTGGAAGAAAAATGGCCGCGAACAAAATGCTCGCGTCTCGGGCGCAGACCTCGACCGAGTCTTACGTCTCCTATATAGAAGATGTGTTGTCGTTGTGTCGCAAAGCCAATGCCGATATGCCGGAGGCTGACAAGGTCGGGCATATTCTTAAGGGGATTGCGGATGACGCATTCAACCTCCTCATCTGCAAAAATTTTTCTACAGTGGACGCCATTATAAAAGAATGTCGGCGCTTTGAGCAAGCGAAGAGCCGGCAGATTAACAGCGTGTTCACTCGCCTTCCAAATACGGCTGCAACATCATCTTGCGAAGACCGTGCAAGAACACAGCCACCACCTCTAGATTCGTCGGATCAGGTGACCCGAATTGTTCGGCGCGAACTTGAAGCCATTGCCTCTGCTCCGGCTCACACCGCTGCAAGTGACACCACCCCACTCACTGCTAACATGGTTCAAGCTATCGTCCGCCAAGAACTCGCCAACATAGGTATTCCCTCGGTGTGCGCTTTGCTCAACCCGCAGCGAGCTTCATGGCGTCCACCCTCGTCCTATCGCGAGCAGCAGTTCACGGCCCGATCTCGCGACCCTGCGGCGTGGAGAACCGTCGACAATCGACCAATTTGTTTTCATTGCCACCGTATCGGTCATGTCATCCGTTACTGCAATTACCGCTGGTCCTCGCCACCTCGGACTTCATCTCAACCTCACTACCGACAGGACAGCACCCGCTTCGCGTCTGCCGTGCAGCCTTCTCCGCAAAACAACTACAGAAGGTTCAACAGCCGATCTCCGTCACCGCATGGTCATCAGTCGCGTTCGCCTCCAGGACGTCGTCAGTCGTCTCGCTCACCGCAGACTCGCAGGCCGTCATCTCCATTCAACCCCGCTCCTGCCTACCCGGAAAACTAAACGGTGCAGCGCCCGGAGGTGACGCTGCATCTTCGACTCCCTCCACAAATCCTCTCTTGACGCTTCCGACGAGACAAAATTTGTTAGACGTTGCCGTTGACGGTGTGCCTATTTCTGCCTTTATAGATACTGGAGCGCACATTTCTGTAATGAGCGCGAACCTTCGCCGACGCCTACATAAAGTGCTCACGCCTGCCGCTTCCCACAAACTTCGTGTCGCTGATGGGAGGACCCCTGATGTTCAAGGGATGTGCACGGCCCGTGTGTCCATTGCCGGTCATCCTACATTAGTTCAGTTTGCCGTCATTGAAATGTGTCCTCATGACCTAATACTTGGTTTGGACTTCCTGTCACGTCATTCTGCGCTCATTGATTGTGCCACTGGTGCTCTTCAGCTTGAACTGCCGCAGTTTGCCGATTTTCCAGCAGACTATTCTCCCCGTTTACGCTCTCGTCACCACGTTCGCTTGCCTCCGCAAGCTGCTACATATGTCACTTTGTCGTGCTCACGTCATGTGCCCGACGGTGACTACCTCGTCACTCCTATAGTCGACGTACTGATGGCCCGAGACGTCGCCCTTGCTCACACTGTTGTCGCCGTCGCTAATAATACAGTGGTTATACCACTACTCAACGTGAGTCTCTTGACTCAAGTTATTCCACAAGACATGTCTTTGGCCACCCTATCTCCACTTGACAGCTGCAACGTTACTGGTTTGGACACCGACACTACATCCCCCTGTCTTGGCCGCAATTACACTCTGCCTGCAGATGACATTAACAAGATGATTGCTCCCGACCTCACTGCAGTGCAAGCTGCCAGCCTCCGTAGTCTGCTAACATCATATAGAGACGTTTTCGACTTTGACCACCGCCCTCTCAGCCAAACAACTGCAGTGACTCACCGGATCAACACTGGTAATGCCAGTCCTATACGGCGGCGTCCATATCGCGTATCTCACAAGGAACGCCAAGTAATTCAAAATGAAGTGGATAAAATGATTACTAAAGACGTAATAGAACCCTCATCCAGCCCCTGGGCCTCCCCAGTCGTGCTCGTTGAGAAGAAAGATGGCAGCTGGCGCTTTTGCGTGGACTATCGCCATTTAAACAAAGTGACCCACAAAGATGTCTACCCTTTGCCTCGGATTGATGACGCCCTCGATTGCCTCCATGGTGCCCAATACTTTTCGTCTATCCACCTTCGATCCGCCTATTGGCAAATTTCCGTCGACCCCATGGATCGTGAAAAAACCGCTTTCGTTACGCCCGACGGCCTCTACCAGTTCAAAGTCATGCCGTTTGGACTGTGTAATGCGCCGGCAACTTTCGAGCGCATGATGGACTCCCTTCTCCGAGGATATAAGTGGTCCATCTGCTTATGTTATTTAGACGATGTCATCGTCTTTTCACCCACCTTTGACAGCCATATAACACGTCTGTCAGCCGTTCTGGATGTTTTTCGAAGAGCTGCTCTCCAGCTCAATTCTGCAAAATGCCATTTCGGACGTCGCCAAATCACCATACTCGGCCACCTTGTCAGTGCCGATGGTGTTAGACCAGATCCCGAAAAGGTGCGAGCAGTACAACAATTTACTGAACCACGCTCAACCAAGGACGTCCGAAGTTTTGTAGGGCTATGTTCCTATTTTCGTCGATTTGTCCGCAACTTCGCCGACATCGCTCGACCGCTTACTGATCTCTTGAAGAAGGACGTTCCCTTCGCATGGGGTATAGAGCAAGCGGACGCCTTTTCGGCTCTTATCCATCTGCTGACTACGCCACCAATACTGGCCCATTTCGACCCAGCATCACCTACAGAGCTTCGGACCGATGCCAGTGGCCATGGAATTGGAGCGGTCCTTGGCCAACGACAGCACGGGAAGGACCGCGTGATTGCTTACGCCAGTCGTCTTCTTTCACCTGCCGAACGGAAGTTCTCCATCACTGAGCGTGAATGCCTAGCTTTAGTGTGGGCCGTGGCGAAATTCAGGCCTTACCTGTATGGCCGAACTTTTTCCGTTGTTACGGACCATCACGCTCTTTGCTGGCTGTCATCGCTAAAGGACCCATCTGGACGTCTTGGTCGCTGGGCGCTCCGTCTCCAAGAATACTCTTTGGTGGTCCAATACAAGTCGGGACGCCTCCACACAGACGCAGACTGTTTGTCACGTTATCCGGTTGAAACGCCCGACTTGACAGACCTTTATTCAGACCCCTGCGTTCTCTCCATCCACGCTTTGGGTGATATCTCCACCGAACAACGACGTGACCCGTCGTTACTCTCCATTATCGAGCGTCTGACCTCCGCTCCAACAGACCCTTCCGTTCGCCTGTTCGAACTGCACGACAACATTCTGTACCGTCGCAGCTTCAACGCTGATGGCCCGGAATTACTACTCGTGCTTCCCCATCACCTGCGTACCAGCGTTCTCGAACAACTACATGACGTACCTACAGCCGGTCACCTAGGCGTCTCTCGTACCTACGATCGTGTGCGACGTCGCTTTTTCTGGCCCGGACTGTATCGTTCTGTGGTTCGCTACGTCACTGCTTGCGACCGCTGCCAACGCCGCAAGCGCCCCTCTGTGCTACCGTCTGGCCTCCTACAGCCCATTGACATACCGACGGAACCATTCTTCCGTGTTGGCCTTGACCTGTTGGGCCCGTTTCCTACGTCCACCTCCGGAAATAAATGGGTTGCAGTCGCCACAGACTACGCCACACGCTTTGCCATCACTAAAGCACTGCCGACAAGCTGTTCCACTGACGTCGCTGACTTTCTCTTGTATGAAGTCATTCTTCATCACGGCGCTCCGCGGCAGCTGCTTACTGATCGAGGAAGGTACTTTCTTTCACGTGTTGTGGATGACATTCTCCGCGCCTGCTCCACTGAGCACAAGCTTACCACCGCTTATCATCCACAGACAAATGGATTGACCGAGCGTCTGAACCGAACGCTGACGCAGATGCTGTCAATGTACGTTTCGCCAGATCACCGTGACTGGGACAAAGCACTCCCCTTTGTCACGTTCGCGTACAATTCTTCACGGCACGACACAGCTAGTTATTCGCCGTTTTATTTGCTATTTGGCCGACATCCAGCATTACCATTTGACACGCTCCTTCCTTCGGCTGCCCCCTTGTCTACTGAGTACGCCAGCGATGTCGTTTCTCGAGCCCATGCAGCCCGTCAGCTTGCCCGTGATCGGCTGCACTTGTCGCAAGCGCAGCAAAAAGACCGCTATGACAGTCGCCACCAAAGCGTGCACTTCTCGCCGGGGTCTCTGGTACTTCTCTGGACACCAAACCGCCAAGTCGGCTTATCAGAGAAGCTACTATCACACTACCATGGCCCCTACAAAGTTTTGCGACAACTTAGTGACGTGAGCTACGAGATCGCACCACTAAACAATGCCTTTTCGACCACCTCACTCCAGACAGACGTTGTACACGTTTCCAGACTGAAACCGTATCACCCTCCTTGTTCGCCGCCGCCGTACTAAGCGCCGTGACGGCGCTTCCGCCGCAGGGGAGTGATGTCACGGTGCATCATCAACAGGAACAAGCGTGGCACTTAGCGAAGATGAAGAAGACGCCTGTGCGTTAGGCGCTTGCACGAGAGGCAACTCAGCCATCTTGTTCTGCTGCCGATTCTCGGTGGACGCTGTCCTGTAAGCCAAGACCTTGCCCCGTAACAATACTTACCACTATAAAGGCAATTCTAGGTGCCATCAATGCGTGGTAGTGGGTAGACGTTTTTTTTGGTGATCTAATTCAGATGTCGGTAGTCGACATAGGATCACCAACTGTTGTCGTTTTCTACACAAGAACAACAACGGAAGCTCATGAAGGTAAATATGGCTCAACTATGTCTTTAGAGAGCATCTTGTCGACTTCGTTTTGAATGATCTCACGATCCACAAGAGAGACGTGGTATGGCCGTCGATGGACTGGAGATGCATCAAAAGTTTTACCGCGGTGCTTGATCACGCTGGTTTGGCCTATCGGATGGTCACAAAAGTCGAATACGTCTTAGTACGATTCTAAGAAGCGACGAAGCGTGTCACTTTGCTGCGGCAAAAGGTCTGACGCAATAATTTTTACCATAATATAAGATGGACTCGCTGTCGAAGAACAGGCTTGCGTGCAGCTTCGGTAACGAACATCATTGGGGTAAAGAGCTGAGATGGTACTGTCGTCCGAGTGTATTAGCGTGGCACCGGCAATTACACACACAAGCACCTATAGACACAAAACAAAATTCAGCAAAGGGATGCAAGCACGCTTCTCTCGTAACATATTCTCTCGTACGGGAAAAGTAACACTATGAGTCATAAAGATGAATTAGATGGGCATGAGCTCGTGATCTCTATCAGGTACAGTTGACGAGGGCGTCACGGCATGCAGCTAACTGTTTGCGGTGACAAACGGACATGTTCAGCAGTGCACCGACAACCTTGGGTCGGGTTAGGCGTAGCAGTCGTACAGAGCAGGTCAAGTTTCACGGCGCCAGGTGAGCAGTCAATGAGGGCCTAATGAGCAAATAAAAAAAATTTAGACCGAAGATGACATCATTGATGCAGTGGGTGAGAATAGTGAAGAGAACGGAGGTTTGATATATGGCAACGGTAACGCTTGCTCTGCGGACACCAACGACAGCAGCTGCACCACCGTCAGCAGCACGAGCACAGCGTGAAGGAACTAGAGTTGAGACTGTCTTTAAGTGGTTCCGAATGCACGAGCACGTAACAGAAATTCGGGCACAAGTGTCAACAAATCCTTTAACATATAAACCATCCGCTTTTAGATCAATCAGGTTCTGGTTGGTCGGGAGCGTCAACAGAGGAACGGCAGGGCGAGACGTAGCAGCAGCGTCACTTCCAGGAGCGGCATCTTTAGGTTTCCTGAAGGAAACCACCAGGCGAAGGACAGAGATGGGGAACGGGGTGGCGGAGGAGACCGGGCAAATTTACGTCGTAGTAAAGGCAAGCGGCTGCACTGGGCGTCGATCATGGCGGTCATGTCGTAATGAGCCGAGTCATCGTGGCGCGCAGATTCTTGGTCACAAGGACGGGCTCATGCATTGAAGTTCAAGAAGTTTGGGCTTGTGTGTGAGGGCGAGGCTCACGTGTTTCGGCGAGACACGCAATGTGTCCCACTCACTCTCAGCGAAAGCAAACTGGCCTGTCGTCTGGCGTCCTCCATGCATTTAGATCTCGCTTACGTGGAGCAGAATGGCTGTAGTGCTGACGGGTGTTAAAGGTAGGCATATGGGCATCGGGGTGGCGCACACAATTACGGCCACTGAATAAGCTTTTTATCCAGCGCCTTTGGTAAAACAGATCGTTTGAAGGTCCGCGTTTTGCAATTCATTGCGCACAGCGGTCTGTAGGGAGAATGTGGTGCGCTGAGGATCATTCGGTGCCAGGGCCCTCAAGTGCGCTGGCAATTTCGTGTCGAACGACTCGTAATGTCAGCATAGGGCGGATTCGGCTGGTTCTCGACACGGAGGTTCTCACAAGCTGACGTCGCAGCGGTGTTACAAAAACGGGTCAAGGGGTGGGCAATACGATGGCTTTTAGCCTCTTGAAAGCGTGGGCACTCCTTAATGACGTGTTGAACTGTCGAACAGTTTTTTAATACAAGGAGGTTAACTGCATCATCAGTGATGTTTCAGTACGTGCGCTACCTTGTTTGCTTCGGTCATAGTGCTATCAACTATAGTGGCAGGGGGTCGAGACACTTTGAACATAAGCCAGGTAAGGCCATGGTGGCTGGATGATTGGCTGGGGGTGTCTTGACACAGGTACCAGGTTCTTGCTTAATGAGTAGCTTGCACGAGCCTGATTGGCCCAGTTGTTGAGCTCTTGCATGTTGTTGTTGAACAATGCCTTGGTCGTTTTATTCAAGTAAAAGATATGATTTGCAAGCATCATGGTTGGGTCCTACGTGTGATTTTCACTCCCGAGCTCGTACAATTTAAGCCACTCATTTGTGTCCTGGCCATCAGTGCCTGGAAGCGTGGCAGAATCATTGGGTGAAGAAATCACAAGGACCAGAAGTGAGATGGGCATCGTTGGGGCGTTCGGACTGGTTGGTGACGCAGCACTCTTTCATTTACATGTGGCTTTTAATGTTCCAAAATCACGACATGATTATGAAAAACGTCGTAGTGGGGAATCCTGAAATTTCAATCACCAGGGGTTCTTTAACGTGCACCCAAATATGAGCACACGGGCCTACAGCATTTTCGCCTCCATTGAAAGTGCAGCCACTGGAGCCGGGATTAGTGCCCGCGACCTGCTGATCAGCAGCCGAGTACGTTAGCCACTAGAACTTGTAGGTAGACATGTTGAAAGCGGCAACTTGGCGTCCGCTGTGAGGCTTCGTCTTGCTTTGCTACCGAGCACCTTCCACCAAAATGTTAAAGAGATAGCACACAAAAAATGTGGCAATAGTTGTCGTTTATTTACACGACGCCAAGCGTGAGCCTAGATGGCAACAGAAAGAGTGCCTCATATCACAGAATCACATCACCTCTATCGCCGTCTCTCTTGCTCTTTCAGTGTGGAATAGTCTTGTAACAGTACCACTGGCCACGAATTGCCGCCGACGTGAACTGGTGGAAGGTGGAAAAGCTCGACAACCTACCAAGACTGTCAGCTATGAAAGACAACACCGACCGGGCCAGCGGGACGTGTACAGCCTATCGAGCCACCTCGCCGGCTGTTCCAGCAAATCGGCATGAACTGGGACCAATCCCGACCTCGAACTCCAGGAACAAAGTTTTAGCTACTGACTACCTCACGTTCTACTCCGACACAAGGGCTTTGCCAAAAGGCAGTCGCTTCATAATAGCTATGATCTTAGCCGAGAGCATCATCCCACGTCACGGAGCTCCAGAGATCCCCATTACTGACAGAGGCACGGCATTTAGAGCGGAACTAATTCCGACAACCCTGAATTATGGTCAAAGAAGTCAGCGCCGGACCACCGCTTACCATCCACACACAAATGGCATCACCGAGCGTGTTAAAAGACAATCGCCGGTATGCTGGCTTTTCACGTCGGCGTCAAACAGAAGATCTGGAATGCAATATTTCTTTACTTGACATTCGCGTACAAAACTGCCGTTGATGTTCGGAAGGGGCCCGTCCACAATGCTTGAAGCCATGTTACCCAAGGTCAGCGACGAACAAGACTTCGGCATCACTGTCAATTGCCTGCGTTCCGAAAAGCTCGACAACTCACCCGCCTCCGCATCAAAAACAAACAGATGACCGACAGCTGCCGTTTCAATCTTCAACAGAGCTTTGTGAAATACTAGCTCGGCAACCGCGTTTGAGTATGGACGCCGATTCGCCGACGTGCACTGAGCGAAATCTTCTGTGACGGTAACTTGGCCAGTACGGGGTCGTTCAAAGTCTTGGCCTACTCAACTATGAGGTTGTTCCTGACGACATCACCAAGTCTCAACGGTGCTGGGGACGACCTAAAGTCATCCATGTTGCGCGCCTCAAGCCGTTTCATGCGCATGAAGGAAATACTGACCAGTATTCTTTGTTGTTGTTTCTCTACTACTGTTCCTTATTATTACTCCACTTTGTTGCTTTGTTGAATGCTTGTTTAATGTTCAGTTTCGGACGTTGAGACGAACCTTTTTCAGAGGGGGGGGGGCAATGCCACACATGTTTCTTATTTTCACTTTTGCTTAATTCGGTTTTCGCCCACAAAGCCTGCGCCAAGAATACTCAGCGACAGCAACGCCTCATTGTTCGAGAGGGTTCCTGATCATTGTATACTGTTCTGATGAGATTGCCTGCAAGACGCGGACACTCAAGATTATTCAAAAGATTGGCAAAGATAAAGCTCGCATATTCGACGACACATGTATAAACACTGCCGCGTATCGACGCTTGTCACTTGATCGACGGCTGGTGTTCAGTTCACCGCTCTCAGTGCCAGTGTGTCTCGCTTCAATATGACTCTTCGTTGACCGGCCACAAGTTCGATAGAATAAACAGTTTGATCTTTCAGCTACAGTCTGCTGGCTCCCTTCGTCGAAGTCACCACCCCTTGACAATATTTTTAAAACTCTTTTGTCGAAAATACTAACTGACTGAATATAGCAGTAAACACCATTCACTGTGCAGTCATATCAAAATGGGATACATTTTCATTTCTAATAGAAAGAAGAATCTCAATTTGCTGCGAACTCAAAAAAGTTGTCGCAAAGGTGAAGCAGTGAACGCAATAGCAACAAATTGGAATGCCATGCGAAAAATGACAAGCCAATCGAATCGTGCCCCACGTTTATCACGCACAAATGACGCACGAAACGTACTCACAGGTACAGAGGAACGTGAATAAGCATCTCAGTTGTTGCCGCGCTGTGTCTGAATAGCTTGCCCTTTTCGCAAACGGAGACTGTGCAACGAGTGAAGTGACCTTTGTGCGCCTGGTAACTACAACAGAATCATTCCGGTGAAAGCCAAAGGCGTACGATTCCCCGCACCACCAGATAAGCACGCGCGCGCGCGAGCGTATACCCCCCCCTCTCCACGGGGCAGAGTACGCTTGGGAGATGAGAGCGCGTCCCACCACGTCGGGACGATGTGGTGACGCACGCTGATTGAGCCATCTTGATGGTTAGGTTGAAAACACGTTAGTTTCTCCTAGAGAGGCCCGTCACCAGCAGTAACAGGTGAATATAAGTAACTTGTCGTTGGAACGTTTAAAGAGGTGCTCGTTCGTGGCTCATTGACTAACGCCTCATACCCGCAAGCAAGAGGTCAGGCTTTCGATTCTGTGCGCCGGAGTCTTCTTCTGGTTTATTTTCATTTCTCGAGTTTTCATATACGTGAATACGATATATATACAGTGACTACGCGGGTGGCAATATCCATCCGAGAGTGTCCATATAATTGCTATCACAATAAAGTTATGCTGCATTCCTTTTTATGTGCAAGCGGTTTGGTTTTGTTGCTCTTTATTTCGAGGTTATGTGCACTTCTTTCACGTACTGTAGGGGAGCTACTTCCTGTTCATATTGTGATTCGGTTATATTATTATCCTATTTTTTACTTTTGTAACTGATTTTTTGTGTGTGGTTGTTACTCGTCAAGTATTTATGTTTGTATTGTATTACGTACAGTTGACACTACGGGACCTTCTTCTGTACATCCTTATCTTGTACACCGCATTCTGTATTAATGGAAAGTTCTTTATTTATTTAGTTACGAAACTTGGTTTTTACTCTAATACGCTCTGCCACAGGCCACAGCGCACGAGTCTATGTTCTACCTGCACGAACAGGATCTTCCCGAGATCACCAGGCTCGGAGTGTCCGTCACCCTGTTCGGGCGCTGGTACAAGCCACGCTACCCGACCTCGCCGGAAAACTACTCTCTCATGCAGCCATGCACCAGGTTTTACGGCGAACAAGTCACCAGCATCGCAAAAGTGAGAGCATGTTTCCCCAGACAGCTTGCCACCGCTTCGGGCATGCATCGCATACCATTCCATGTAATGCAACAAGCTTTAGAGCCTTGAAAATAAATGTGGTTTTCACAGCTGAGCGCTATGAAACTCAATTATAAGAGCACCGCGAGAGCTCTACTTTTTTATTTTTAGAAGTACATGGTGGTATTATCGGTTTTGTAGTGCTCACACTTATTTGCCTAACATATCGTCGCTGGCCTCGCGTTCAAAATACGCAAAACTCTACAGCCACCCCAATGCAAGACTTAGAAATCTCGGAAGAGCAGTCGCACTTGTTCCTGGGCTAACTTGGCTAAAGACGTAACGTCAGCGCACCAGATGTTCGTCGTTGCTGAGAATAGCGTTTGCGGTGTCCTGAACACTTCTCTGTTGCGTCCCCGTAACAAGACATAGCTAGCAACTAGCCAGCTCAGCTCAAAATTGTTTTAGCATATAGTGAACTCTATTGAATGAGTTGGTCGCGTAATTTCCGTTTGCATCTTTTTCGTTACTGTTGACTTCGGTTTTAACCTAATTATACCATAACCTAATGCCCCAGCCAGATGCAATGCTCAGCTTACGCTATGCCACTTCTTTTGCGTATGCTTTCGTTTTCTTATGCAACACGTGCGAATGTGAGGTACAAAGACAGGTACAAAGACCGGCTCTTTAGCAGCCGTATAGTCATGGACACCCGCAGCGTTCATGGCAGCTGGGACCGGCATCAAGCAATGGGCACCGGCAGCGTTAGTCAGGCCATGGTCGATGAGATTGCAGGCGCGCAGTGGGTTTCTCTCCGGCCGTTCCAATCGCAAGAAGAGCGCATGTTTCCAGAACTGGGCGTGGTACGCTGTTTTCTGCGCACCGCGGCGCTGTTTCTTTCGGTTGAATACAAATTGGCCTACAAAATAGGAGGAAGCGAACCAGGAAATTAACTGATAAACACTTAGAAAACAGCTGGTGGCCAAACCAAAGAGAACTATCAGTTAAGAAGAAAGTGAAGGAAACGGAGACTGACATCTTGAGAATTGGCAAGATTAAAAAGTCCGCACTAGAGACCTATCAAACTTTTAAGCAGGAAATTGCCAAGGAAAAGATCTATGATAATACTCGGGGTAGTTCTCTACTGTTTGAGGCCAGGACGGGAGTATTGCGAACCAAGGCATATTGGGCCAAATACGAAGGGGTAGACACAGTATGCAGTGCGTGTGGAGAGGAAGAAGAAACCGCCGAACACTTGATAATGTTCTGTAAAGGGCTTCACCCTATAGTTCAGGAAGATGGCACAGAGTTTTTCAAAGCACTGGGGATTAGGGACAGGGAGGGCAAAATAGACTTTAGGCGGGTAGACATAACTAAAAGGAAGTTATCTGATTGGTGGCTAAAGTCAAAACACGAGTGAAAATTAAACCCTTCACTGCAAAGTACGAATCCTCAATTTCACTATTTTAAGAAAAAAAGATAAATCTAATGGTTAGTTCACTAAGTATTATGGGTATGTGGCGTTAGGCGTTGCCCGATCTAAAGGGTACAGCCACATCCAACCATCCATCCATCCATCCATCCATCCATCCATCCATCCATCCATTCATCCATCCATTAATCCATCCATCCATCCATCCATCCATCCATCCATCCATCCATCCATCCATCCATCCATCCATCCATCCATCCATCCATCCACCCATCCAAGGCTGCCGCGCTGTTGGCGGAGGTTCTATGTGGCGAAGAAAAAAACGGTTTTGCGCTTTTATATAACTTTGCGTTCGTTTGGAAACGTTGGTTCAAGGAGTACCAGAAGCAAAGTCAGCGCTGGGGCGTTTTATTTTCAAATGGGGTTAATATTTTGCTGTAGATTGGTGCCAACGATATGAGAGTAGTTAAAATTTCGATGCCTCTGCAAGATTTCCGCATGAGCTCAAAACTGTATTTCCAAGTCAATGGGTTGTTTAGTATTATGTGGGAGGGGGGGGGCACTGCCGAAAATTAAAGAAAAGTGACTGCCCAATCCGCAAGCCTGGTCAAAAAAATGCCGCGTTTTACGTCTGTAGATTACTTTTTACACTCGCTTGAATCGATTCTTCATGTTCTCATTCAATTAGCACTGCTTTTTATTGTAACACCCTTTTGAGAATTCTTGCATACCCCCTAATGCCATCACAGCTGCGCCACAAAGTGGTTCGATTGCTTCTTAGAAGCGTTCTTTGCTTCTTAGACTGGCACGCTGGCCGTCCATCCATGCTCGCCTCAAGTGGTCTCCCCTATAGATGGGGCACATTCAGTGAGGCATCTCAATGAGGAGCAATATACTGTTTGGCGCGTGAGAGATAAATAAACAAAATCACGATATTTGCGCGGAGTGAATGATAAGTGGGGCGAAGCGCCCATTCCATCCGTCCGTGCATTCGTTCGCCAATGCTTCGGTCGACTAATATCACTCTTCAGTACATATCATACAGACGGACGCTTCACCGCACTCATCATATCATTCACTCCGTGGATATGCTGGCCACGCTGGATAAAAGGACGACCGCCCAAGTGACGCTATAAAGAGCTTAATCCCTAAAAGCAAGAAAACCACGTGGCGCTATGCGTTGCAAGTCCGATTTCGTCGGTGTGCCTGTAATAATTTTCTAAACATTGTTTTATTTATTTATTTTATTTATATTTCACCTACATCGCCGTGAGGCATTACGTAGGGGAGGTACACATAGTAATTGGACTACATAGTTTTCAATCGAAACAATAGATTCAACAAATAAAACAGCACTCAAAATATTTTAAGTGAAGAAGAAAAAAACACTCGAATATGGGTGAGCGAAAACAACGTCACAGTCATGCATTTGTAAACACCCACACGCTTCGAGACAGCAAACCACCCTTAGTGGCAGTGATATTGTAGGAGTTGTTACAAGGAAGAAAAAATAATTCCTTATCAGTTTCATTGACGAGATCATCCGGTAGACGGTTCCATTCCTGTATTGTTTTTACGAAAAAAGAACCACCGAAAGAGTGGGTTTTGTAACGTTATTCTAATATTTTTCGTGAATGGTCTTGACAATTAGAGACGTGCGTTGGTGTGAACAGATAATCAAGAGGGTTATTGGCATTTACATTATAATAAATACAGTGAAGAAATTTAAGCCTCATTTTCTGCCTCCTTACCATCAATGTCTCCCATTTCAATGCTCGTTTCATTTCTGTGATGCTTGCAAAGGAATTATAGTTGTTGTTAACAAGTCTGGCTGTTTCATTTTGAACTTTTTCCAGTGCATCAATCAAGTATTGCTGATGGGGATTCCAGATTACGCAAGCATAATCTAGAATAGGTCTTACATGCATGAGATATAGGGTTTGTTTCACGGTCTGTGAAGCTTGCCTGAAATTTCTGCGTATGAAGTATAGCATCCGGCCTGCTTTGCTCACAGTTATGTGCGTGTGTTTATTCCACTCGGAATTGTCGGACAAATAAACGCCCAGATCCTTATAATAGGATTCATTGCTAATCATTGAATTACTTATTTCGTATGTTGTGTTTAGTTTACTAATCCAGTCGGTTAGTGGTACACAGCAACATTTACGGACGTTTAGACTCATTTGCAATTTTTGGCACCACGTTGACATTCGGTACAGATCATGCTGCAGAATTTCAGCATCCTTGTGCAATTTATTCACTCCAATTACTACACAATCATCTGCGAATAACTTAATGGGAGAGGTAATACCATCGAATATGCTAAAAAAATAAATCAGGAAAAGCAAAGGTCCTAATACACTCCCCTGTGGTATACCGGACGTAACGGTTACCGCAGATGATTCTGATCCGTTAAGCACTACGTTCTGCTCTCGATCGTTTACATAGTTCTTTACCCAATCCATAACTTTAAGGTTTATGTTTGCATAGAGAGCATTGAAAATTCTAACAGATTGTGTGGGATGGTATCGAAGGCTTTCCGGAAGTCAAGGAATACTGCATATACTTCAGCGCCAATGTCTATAGACTGTGCGATGTAATGCTGAAATTCGACTAGTTGAGTTACGCATGAGCGTCTATTTCTGAAACCATGCTGAGAAGGAGTGAGGAAGCTGATTGACTCTAGGTGTTTAACTGTTTCACTGTATATGATGTGCTCAAATAACTCCCAGCAAATTGCTGTTAGCGAGATGGGCCTGCAGTTTTCGACAAGCTTTCTATCACCTGATTTATGAACCGGGATAGCGTTTGCAACTTTCCAGTCATGTGGGACAACTCCAGTTTTAATGTAATTTCATATATAACACATAAATGCTTTGCAATTACGCTGTTACAGTTTTTAAGAACAGGTGGTGATAAATCATTTGGTCCAACTGCTTTAGTTGTATCTACACAGTAAAAATTTTTACACCCAGAAGGGTGTAAATGAGCTTGTCCCGTGGACGACACCCTAAGGGTGTTAATTCAGCACCTTCCAAAGAGGGTGCTTTTCCATGCACCCTCACAATAGGGTGTACATGTAAAAAAACTGTAGGGTGTTACAAAAACACCCTTAAGGAAGGGTGTCTTCGATGTCCATCACTTTTTTAGCACCCTCTGAGGAGGGTGCGAGAAGGGTGCACAAGGGTGTTGAGTGCCAAGGCAGGGGTGCCAGTATTCTTTTAGACTGCACTAATAGATATTAGCATGTACTGATTACACACTACTTGAAGAAAGTGGTCCTGATTATCAATGGTGCGCCACCTGTCGAGCTCCATTCATTGCGTGTGGGCAAAAATATAAACACGTACAGTCGTGTATGAACTTCTGCTGAATTTAAGTATACTTCACAGTATATGCATAATGCGCGTTACAGAAAACTAAGCCTTGCAGCCCTTGCATATTGCATTTATTTAATATGCAATTAAACCTTATAAACTTTCCTTCTACCACACAACTCTTTCACCAGATGTGTAACATGTTGACGTATACGTACGCTACACACACAACACCTCAAATGTTTATTATATTTTTTCAGTTTCACTTTATTGACACTTCTTTGAAACATACAATTACACTGGTTCAGTTTAGTATACTGCTTCAAGTACATAGAGACTACAAATGAAAGTCACGCTAATATATCCCTATAATTCTTTCAAGTACCTACAATCCCAGTGGTTTCAGTTTACTACTCCTTCATGAATACAATTGGTTAATAGGAATGAAATACAGGCAAATATATACTTATAATTCTTTCAAATGTATACAATCACCATGATTTCACTATATACGCCTTCATGTACACAATCGTTTCCAAGAAGTGATGCACACAAAAATATATAAGGATAGTGTTTTCAAACGTATACAATCACAGTGGTTTAAGCTTTGTATTCCTGGATGTATAACATTTGGTTATGAGAAATGATGTACATGCAAACATATATGGGTTTTCGCACATATAACTTTAGTGAATACTTTAAAAACCAATACAATTATCAGAAACAGAATAAGCTAGAAACGAACACAAAACTGAGTCAGGACACACAAAAAACAAGAGGGGTAATGCATAATAACGGCTAATGACACAGCTGGGTCATTTTATGCCAAATGTCCCAGCCATTTTGGTAATCATCTCAAATGTATTCAAAAAACTCGTGCTGCATTGAAAATAGTGAACTTCTGGAATATTTAGGAGAGGAAAAATGTTTGGTCATGTGGCTGCCTTCTGAACTTCCTGGAATGCCGTGTAGGTGTTGTATGTGAAAAATTTTATTTTAAAAGCATCGCTCCTTCTTTCTATACAAAACTCGGTCTACATGTTATGTAACAAGAGTTTAATTTGAGCGAGTTGGTTCATCGTGGTTGTGTGCTAGTCACAGCGCGACAACTTCAGGAAGAGACAGAAAGGACAGGAAAGAGCACCGACTGTCAACAGAATTTAATGAATGTGCTACGAGCGCTTTTATACAAAGTATAAGAACCGTGCTCATGCGCGACGACACGTGTTACCACTACAAAATAATCTTAACTGAGAAAAAAATACTCCCTCTCGGAAAGGGTAAGTGAATGTGTAGTGATGCACTGATCATTGGTTTACCTGATAAAAAATACTTCTACAAACGTTAAATTGGCATTAAGTAAACTTATTCTCGTGACAAATGGTGCAAGATTGACTATTCCTGTTGCTGTTTAGTACACACGTTTTTGAAAGCTTGCAAGGGGTGGAAAACAACACGTTAATATCATATCTGCTGGTTATTTTTTTTAATTGGGAGACATGTGATGTGGTATAACATGCAAAGGTTTTCGTCATTGTTTTTTCGTTGGTCCTGTCTTCTTTAACTTTACTTTCTGCAGGAGGGTTTCGCAAACGGGTGTGATGATTCTGTTGGTATATGCAGCATTTTTTGTCTTTTAATCAGGTTTTTAAGCCTGACCTCACCCTTGTGTTAACATGACTACTGAAGGTTGGCCTGAATACATGTGGTATCAATTTCTCTTTTTACTAATTTTGAATGCCCACTATCAAAATGCAGAACATTCTTAGCCCTCCTGGGCTGATAACACCAGCCAATACCCCAACAGCATCATCACACTCATTTGCGAAACTCTCCTGTAGAAAGTAAAGTTAAAAGAAACAGGACCAAAAGAAAAACAGAATGACCAATGACCTTTGCATGTTACATGGTACTACATACATAAGGTGTCTCACAATTTTAGGAAAAGTGCCAGCAGCTATGGCATTGTTGTTTTCCACCCCTTGCAAGCTTTCTAAAGTGCATGTACTTACAGCAACAGGAATAGTCAATCTTGCACCATTCGTCACTAGAATAGGTATACTGAATGTCAATCTAATGTGTATGAGATACCACTAACATGTGGAAAAGTAAACATAGGACAAACCGGGCAATGCTTCAATGATCGAGCAAGACCGCATGCTTTAAATGTTAGGAATGGCTATAGTAGTCTCATGGCCGGACACCGTAAAGAATGTAAGTGCAGTCCTAGGTTTCATAAAACACGGTTTTTGAAAAAAAGCAAGCAGAAAGAATCAGAGATTTTCCAACTTTTTATCAGGGAGGCCAATGATCAATGCATCAGTACACCTTCACTTATCTTTTCCGAAAAAGAGTATTTTTTTTCTCGGTTGAAATTATTTTGTCATGGTCACACATGTGTTGTTGCAGATGAGCCCTGTTCTTGTGCTCAGTATAAAAACGCTCGTAGCCCCTTTAATAAAATTCAGTTGACAGCGTTCTTTCCTGTCCATTTTGCGATAAGATTTTTATTATAGAAAGAATTTCATTTTCTTACAGTTTACTTTAATGATGAGTTTTCATTGTATCACAACATGAAGCAAATTGCATCCCAATACGGACAAAAATCAGGATTTTGTGAAATTCGTGATATTTTCTCATATATTTCAGCAGCTTGAGAGGTCTAAAGATATTTCTTCCTCAAAATCTACTTTCTGTTGAGTAAGTATTCACTGCTCAGATATTCATACAAAGTGCAATATTGCAATAAAAAATGCAAACATAACACATTTTGGCTTTATTCTTGGAAGCAAATGTGGCGAAAAAATTGCACTAATAATATTGAGCTTCAAATACCTTACAGAAGTACATTTACTTTACAGGTAGACCGAATTTTCTTTAGAAAAAATAATCGGTAGTTTTAAAACAAAATTTTCCACAAACAGCACACAGACGGCATTATGCCAGGAAGTTATAAGCCAGCCACATGAACAAAACTTTTTTCTCACTGAAATATTCCAGCTGTTCACTGTTTTCAATGCAGTAAGTCAGTACATTTTTTTTTCAAATATATTTCAGATGGTCGCCAAAGTGGCTGAGACATTTGGCATGGAATGGTCCAGCCATATTTAAGCAAAATAACTTACACAAATAACAATATTTGTTCATCTACCATGACCACACTAGAAAAAGTTGTTCAGGCATTGTGACACTAAAATTTTCAGTGTCGTACTGCCTGAACAACTTCTTTGATAAACACCAAACTCAGGCCGAGAAAAAGCCGTTCTATCACGGTGGTTGTTAAACCCCTTGTGGCCGTAGACAATGTTAAAAATAAAAAAAAATCAACTCATCAGTGCTGTCACTCCTTCTTCGTCATTACTGACACGGAATATATTTCGGTCATCCACGTGGAGGTTCAGGAACTAGGCTTGCTCTAGGCTGGGGCTGGGGTATACCACGTAGGACGTCAGCGGCACCCTCTCGTCCTGTAATAAGTGCAAATATTACTTCTCATAAAATGATGTTCGTGCTGTTTTGGCAGCACCATATATAAAGAATCTGTAGTGTGTATCCTTTGAAATGGCGTGTAATTGACATTACACTGAACTCGAACCATACAAACCATACATTCCAATTATTTCGTATGATAAGGATAAGATAGTATCCAGCACACAGAAAATTCCCGAATTGAGGTGAAGTGTAAGACTACAGCTCGAAAATGGCACTTACGAAAGCCTGAACTCATCTAAAAATCAAATTTCTTATAGGGTAGTGAGCCAGTGTGAAAAACAGTTCTTAAAGTACAACGTTCAGAACATGTAGCATTAATCAGAATGCACAAGAAACTTACCTCTCCATGTACAAACAGTGAAGGCATCTCTGCTTTCTCTTTTACATGAGAACAAATAATCTTGGGCGTGGCACTAGCGAAGAGGTCTGCAAAAAAAGTAAAAGATTTACTAGCTTTAATCACGCTTCTAACAATTTGAGCAATTGTGACAATTCAGCAATCAGTGCAATTCTGGCTGCCTCTATAAGGGCATCAAAAATGAACAATTTTCCGTTCTTTCTACCCTCACAAGAGTCCATGGCATCTGATCTAAATTTGACGCTGTGCTTCCTATTCACCTGCTTTCTAGACGTAGGCCTGCAAACATGTATTTTGTGAGAGCTATTCGAAAACATACAGTGTGCTCCAGTGAGCCATGGCACAGCCTAGAATGGACACTGGCTTAATTTTTACATGACAGTAAATAGTAAATAGCCTAGAATAAGAATTTGATAGTTGTGGTATTTCTCACGTCATTTTCAATTTTCACTGCAAATGCTGTCATCCCCCATTAGAGTGCATAAGTTTTTGGCATGTACAGAATTAGTTGTGTGCTTCTCAGATAACACATACTTTCATCCTAGAGGTAGGATCCCTGCTTTAGCTGTCTTGTCCATAAACCCTGGTCCGATTTTTATATTTGGTCATCGAATCACAACCTGTAGTTATTTTAACACATGACTGCATCAGCAGTAAACACAGTCTTGCATATGTTGCCTAATTAATCTAGTCATTTCTGTTTTTAAAAGGACTTCAGACATATCTGCTGAAACACTCTACATGTTGGACACGGTACAAGCAACGAAAAGTTCTTGGTGTGTTGCTGAAGCCAACATTTGAATAAGTTTGCTTTTCAAAATTTTGGCTCCAGCGCCAGCTCATGTTCCAAGGGTCCTCCCATGAACTTCTACCTTATTTAAATTCAGAAGTAATGGTCATGAGACAGTCTTAAGCTGAATTTTCCGAATGTGTTAGTGTGTGTAAAAGTGCGAAAAATTAAGCAATTCTGTTTATTAGTGTGTTAAGCGGAGAAAATTTAAATTCGTTTGTGAGGTGATGTTTCCAAATTAATCTTTTTAGTGATTAAGCTTAATTTTGATCACGATATAGCTCCGGAACTATTACACCTGTCCTGATGAAACCTGAGCGGCGACAGGCCTACTACTAGGGCTTTGCCCTGTATGAGTTAGAAGTTTCCCGGTAGGTTATTACCAAAGTTAAAAGCGATCGTAAGAAAAAAACGTGGTCCGAGGCTTTGATTTGACGGGCGTACCTTTGCAACGAGCTGTGAGCCACCCTCCTCCTCTGAGCGAGGGCGAGGGAAGACGCGGGTGCCTCACGTTTATCAGCGTTTCTCTTTAACTTCTTTCTAACTGCATACCTTTTAATTGGCTAAAGCTATCGAAATACTTTTTTCACAAGAAGAAGCGAATTGTCATGTTCTAAAGGTAGGTTTCAGCGGTGCATCAGTCAAGTTTGTGGTTATTTTATAAAAATGTTTTAATGAAATAATATTTCTGCTGATTACCCCCTCAATTAAGGGCCTAGAGAGTACGGAGTTGGGCCTCCGGTTAGCCTATGGGGTGCTGTTTCTAGTTCCGGTACTATCACTCCTGTCCTGATGAAACTTGAGCGGCGACCAGTCTACAACTAGGGCTTTGCACTGTATGAGTTAGAAGTTTCCCGGTAGGTTATTATCAAAGTTAAAAGCAACCGTAAGGGGAAAAAAAACACGTGATCCAAGACTTCGATCTGACGGGCGTACCTTTCTCCCAAGCAGTGAGCCACCCTCCTCTTTAGCGAGGGCGAGGGAAGACGCGGGCGCCACACGTTTATTGGCGGTTCTCGTTAAATTCTCAAATTAGGTGCCTTTTTTCCTTTTCCACATGAACCACTACCACCACCACCACCGTTAAATTCTTTCTAACTCTGTATCTTCCGGTTACCTTAAGCTATCAAAAATATTTTTACACGGAAAAAACCGGACAGTTGTGTTCTAAAAGAAGATATTAGCTATTTTTCGGTGGCGTTTGTAGCTCCTTTTGAAAAATTGTTTTAATCAAATGAGCTTTTTGCTGATTACCACCTTAATTAAGGGCCTAGAGTGTACGGAATGGGGCCTCCTGGTAGCCTATGGGGTGCTGTTATTATTATATTAAGCGGACAAAATTTAAATGCGTTTGCAAGGTGATATTACCAATTTAATGTTTTGAGTGATTAGGCGTAATTTTGATTGCTTAATAACTCTGGAACTATTAAACCTAGTCTGATCAAACTTCAGCAGCGTCAGGTCTACCCTAAAGACTTTCAACTTTGTAAGTAAGAAGTTTCCCGGTAGAATATTAACGAAGCTAAAAGCGATCGTATAAAAACACGTGGTCCGACTGTTGTTGTTTTCACAGATTCACACTGTTTTCCGCTCCTAAAATTTAAAATTTTCGTTTGTAATAGCAGTATTTGTAGCGGTTGAACTCCTTGTATCTTCACGAACAAATAGACACCACTCGGACCTTCCTAGAACCAAAATTGCTAAAGTTATAGGTAGATATGTGCAGAGCTCACTTAACCGTGCTGCTGACGCGGCCGCTGTGCTAAAAACCCCGCTGTATGATTACTACCTACGAAAACAGTACACTCACCGTTAACAGCCCCACGTTGTCCGCGTCCGCCGCTCCATGAATATTCCTTAATCCGAGCGTCACTTCGAACACGGTGTCATGCGTGACCACCATTGAAGATGCGCCTGTTCACTAGAACTCGCACAGCGACCAAGACCCCAGACCAACGCAACGCATTTGAAAGACGGTCAGACAGAGAGAGAGCAACGTTTAGAGAGAGGAGGAGGAGGAGGCACTGGCGGCGGCGCCCGGCGTTGCGGCGCCGCAGCTGTCGACGCAGGTGTTCGGTGACGCAACTATTCGCTTATCTACACCACCATTGTGGGGGCGGGGGGGACGGCTGGCCCGAGTGAGTGGGGGGGGGGGGCAAACCCGCCAAGACTGCGCCGAAAGGCAAACGCTGTGGTGCATACGGTGGGCGGCGGTTCCACGCGGAAGGCAATCGAATTGCGCTTCAAGAATGACTGCTTCTAAATGGCAACTCTCCTTCCGCACAGCGGCGCAGGTTATTTACCAGCCTTGTGTTGTTTGAGTATTTTGACGGAATGCGACTGCAGTGGGCGAAAAATAGTGAAGCAAAACTTGCGGAAAACAAAGTGCACCCAGGAATGGCCAGAAACCATAATTATTTCGTCCTCGGTGGCATTAGCGGGAGAGCATCGCTACACATTTTTCAGAGGAATTTTTTTTTCTTCGCATTGTCCGTGTCTGGCGATTCCACGTATGGTGCCGCAAACACCGAATGCGTAGTCGAAGCTGGAACAAATTAATCTACAGTCGCGGATGTTTAGAAGGCTTGTCACGCACCACGAAACGTGCCGAGGTTGTTATAACAGACTTTTTGCTGACCACATGATCAGCACATAATTCCATATGGTTGCCCAATGAGATAGCTAAGCACCTGTAGCAAAGGCAGGGCACGTTCTTGTTAAACGTTGTTAATATAAACGATGCTTGTGCATAAGTGCAGTGACAAGTTTCCGTGTGAATTTGTCATAACCCACGTTTTCGAGCGTAGAAGTGCCTCAACGGAGCTGATCAGCTACCATAGCAAGTTCGCAAGCAACAATGAGGTACGACAATGTGCAGCTGTTTTCCATGTACTGAATATTCCGTGTACAATGCGTTGACCACCGCCATTCCTTAAGCCACCTCCCATATAGACTCCCAGTCTGAACAGGCGTGGGACCTTAAACACTACGAAGCAGTGCCCCCTCCCGCGCGCGCACACACACACACACACACACACACACACACACACGCACACACACACACACACACACACACACACACATACTTATTCACAGGCGCACACACATACACGTATACACACATACGGCCACACGCACACGCGACCGTAAACGCACGCCTGCATGGGCGTACACATGTGCACAGCTACGCTTAACACAAGCACGGACTCGCACATACACGCGCACGCACACATGCACGGGTGTACACAAAACCGCGCTTACACACGAACGCATGCGCAGGCTCACGCACACAGACCCATACTGGTGCGAACATTATGTTCCTGTATATATTCCATAGCAAACATGTAGCTTATAACCAACGCTAAAGAAAGCTTTCGTAACATGGATTGCAGTTAATTGCCATTATAGATGAAACGCGATTTGCTTCTGCTGGCATTCTGCTGTATTCGGAGAGCACATTCACATATTCTAAGTCAATTAGGCCGTCATTTAACGCAAGGTCCACATATTCGTGCAGTAGCTACGCTGCTCGGCCGCCAATTCGAAGGTCGTGGGTTTGATGCCGGGCGTGGCAGTCGAATTAAGAAGGAGGCGAAATGTTAGAAGCCTGTGCACTGTGCGATATCAGCGCTTATTAAAGAACACTAAATGGTCGAAATCTCTGGTGCTTACCACTACGACGACCCTCATAATCATATCGAGGTTTTTGAGACGTAAAAGCCCAAATATTATAATTATGTGTTCTTCTTATGCTGAATATTCCATCTGATGAATGGTCACCTACACCCTTCTCAGGCACAAAAGCACCCTTAGAGCCTATTTTAGGGTGCTATCGAGGCAAGCACCCAAACAAAAGGGTGCTTTTTTTTCAATCGACCATTTATGGGTGTTTAAAGGGTGTTGCAAAGAGTGCTTTCTCGTAAAAGCACCCTTTTTACACCCTTTTGAGTGTAAAAATTTTTACTGTGTATCTGCCGTAACAAGCAATCTACACCAGTAATGTCAACCTCCACGTCTTTCATGGAAGGCCACGTGACTTGAAGCGCCCCCCACATCGCCAGGTGTGCTTTGAGTAAGAACTGGTTGGAAATAGTTGTGAAAAGCTTCAGCTTTCTTCATCGGTGCACAAAGTATCAACCTCCACGGTCAGAGCAGGAATACTTATGTCGTATTTTCTAGTTTGTTTAACATACTTCCAGATGTCTTTCAGGTTTTGCTTTAACCCATCGCTTAATTGGGCAAAAAGGTATCCTTCCTTGTTTTTATTGCCGATTTCAGAGTCAGGTTTGCATGCCTAAGCTCTTGTTCATTAGACCTGGTACTCCTATTGCGAAATTTTTTGAACGAACTTCGTGCTTTCCTAATTAACCTACGAATGTCTTTATTAAACTAAGACTTTCGTTTTGTTCTCTTCTTTAGTATTCTGTTTGGTACTTGAGCTTCAACTGCGTGAAGTAGCTTATCACGAAAATAAGACCACAGTGCTAAGAGCAACGACTTTCTGCCAAGAGAAAGAATGTTTGGTTATACGATTCTAATTATGCAGAAAACAGAATCATAGTCACCTTGTTCATACAGGAAATTTGTAAATCTGCCACAATGGCCTTATAGTCGCTTATACCAGGAATCACCGACACAGTGGAAACAATATTTGGGTCAATAAATAATATGAAATCGATTGATTGATGATTTGATTGATATGTGGAGTTTAAACGTCCCAAAACCACCATATGATTATGAGAGACACCGAAGTGGAGGGCTCCGGAAATTTTGACCACCTGGGGTTCTTTAACGTGCACCCAAATCTGAGCACACGGGCCTACAACATTTCCGCCTCCATCGGAAATGCAGCCAGCCGCAGCCGGGATTCGAACCCGCGACCTGCGGGTCAGCAGCCGAGTACCTTAGTCCACTAGACCATCACGGCGGGCAATATGAAATCCAGAATGACATCATGTCTCGTTGAAAACATTCATATATTGGCAAAAACCAAACACTCTCAGAATTCGCCGAACAAAGTATACCCTGACGACCTGTTTGTGTACCACTGTTATTCAGTCAAAATCTGGTAGATTGAAATCTGCACTCAGGAGTACACTGTCTGAAATTAACTGTACATTTCAGTGTCATAGGAGTATCACCACTGTCTGGTGGTCGATAAAATTAACCCAACATGACAGTATTTCCCTTCGGTAAAAAAAACACGGCGCCAAACTGCCTCGGCAGAATTGTGGAAAGAAACTTCCTCGCTAGTCCACTGATTCGCTACAAGAATAAATACGCTCCCTACATGGCGATTCCTATCTTTCCAATAGGCAGTGAAGCCATGTGGGAAGACCTGAGTATCAGGTATCGCACTGTCCAACCAAGATTCTGTACCCACAACAATTTTTGCTTCAGTAGTTGCCACAATGGACGCAAAGACGTCAACTTTATTATAAATACTTCGGCAGTTCACAAGAAAGCAGTGGTATGCGCCCGCACGTGTTTGAAGTATCGATTCTCCCAGTTCTGCGATGACTGACGTCACGTCCGTCGGCTTCTTGTGATCGCGCATGTGCATGCAGTGGGACAGGTTGGTTCATTTCACTGTCCCACACGAACGTATTTTCTTGTTGTTAACAAGCTTATCATAGTTAGGGCGCACTCAGCATCGCTTGCTATTTCTCTTTTCCCTTGCCATCGTTTTTCGCGAACAGCATCACTGAAGTCTTCAGATACATTAAAGAGGTATTCTTAAATTTGTAAGCATTACGCATAACACTTTCCTCGGCTTCCCCCCCCCCAGAGAAGGTTGCGACGATAGGCCTAATGCGCCCCTCTGTGAAGGCCTCCAGGCGGTGAGCTCTTTCTATCGGAATGTTACTGAGCTTGAGCACGTTACTGCAAATCTCTTTCAACCAGGCTCTCATATTTTTCCCATGTTTCTTTGCGCTCATTGTCTGGCACACCAAAGAAAACTAGGTTAACCGGCGGAATCCTGTTTTCGACATCGTCAAGCTTAGCCTCTATATTTCTTTCGGATATTTCAATGTTCTTAAGGCGCTCCTCGATAACATTGAATTTTGCTATTCACGCTGGCTATTTTCTTTTGAAGGTCGGCTTGCTTCACCACTATTTCTGCAAGTTTAGTAAGCATGGTTTCTGACTACTTTGTACATCCAAATGGATCTTCTCAATGTTCGCCATCTGCTCTTTTTTGGTTGAGTTCACAGGCCTGGGTTTAGCTCTCATCCCCTGGAAGCAGCAATAGAGCTCCCCCAACAAAGAAAAATCATTGCAGATAGCACCCAAAGAGAGTCAAACCAAGTATTTGCAAACAGTGTCAATGAACAAGCACAACTTCTGTCTGTCAATGGGGCACGACACTCTTACAAGCACCACATTACTCGTGCGATAAAATTTTGCGTAATTAAAATAACAAACTTGATACATGAAGCAACGTAAGTTCGTGCCCAGAAGAAGAGTGCCGCACCCCAGTCGACGACGTGCCGAGATGATCCCTCTTATCGGCCTCGTAAGGCGGAATCCGGAAGCGCTCCCCGCCACGCAGTCATGTGGGCCTGTGCACAGTTCAAGCACGGTATCAGGCGTGTCAGCTCGCATCAGTGGATGGCAATGAAGGGCGCACTGCACATTTGCCGTAGCCGCCATCCAGGGCTGTGGGGTAGACTCCGCCGCCGATGAAACGCCACAGCAACAAGGATACCGGGCAGCACCTGATACATGAAGCAACGTAAGTTCGTGCCCAGAAGAAGAGTGCCGCACCCCCCAAATTTACAATTTACAATTTACATTGTAAATCGTGGTTATTTCCACAAAAGAATTAAGGAAGTGACCAAATTGTTGTGTGTAACCCGTGAGTTCAGAATACGGCATTTTGATCTAGCTGTGAATTGGGCTGTCAGTTTCCTTAAAAGTGGAGCATTTTATAGTCGCACCTACTCGCGAATTCAGCGTGGGCGGTGCCGTTGACACCACCACTGCACAAGCTGGCTTCTCGTGGCCAAGTTTTTTTTTTGCTATATGGCATGCAGAAAGGCCCACAGCAGTAG
>WOVY01004313.1:0-12500 GCA_013436015.1 Rhipicephalus annulatus
TTCATCTTGGCGTTTGTTGTTTATATAAAAATGTCCTAAAACCTGACAACTTATGGCAGAACAAGCTTTCGGAAAACTCGAAAAACACACGTAATTTCTGATAATAAAAAAATTCTACGGGAATCAATGTTATGCGAAGCATGCGCAGAGAAGGTGATGGTGGTGTAACTTTGTACTGAGCGAAACGTTGGGAAATGGCGTCAAAGATATGTGCGAATGTTGTACCAGAGTCTCCTCTATAGTTTTCTGGCCTGCTACGTCGTCGGAGGGCAATAGGAGCGCGCCGTCGCTGAAGTTGCGGGGAGTCGCCGCTTGTTTAGGTGGCGCCACTCGCGTTAGCGGCGAGGCTGCCACGACCGTTCGAGTTCCGAAAAGCGGACGGCCCAAAAATGCGTTTTCGCAGCCGTTGTCGTGACACTATGCTGCATTCGCTCATTTTGTGCCGTCCAACTATAGAAACAGCCATTCTTCAAAGGCTCACAGTGATACACGACACACGACACACGAGTGGTGTTTGTGGAACGCTATTTGTGCGTCTGGAAAACGAACCCACTCTGTGGTGGCCACCATACGGTATTCAGTTTTCATTTACTTGCGATTGCCACGATCGTACAAATTATGATTGCTGGTAGGAAGCCAACGCTACCTTTGAACACAAACGCAAGTATCATAGAAAACAGCTTAGTTCCCTTTTTATTACATTCCACGCGAAGTCTATTGAATATAATTCGTAATGTACAAGTTTTTCTAGCAGAAGCACAGCACATATTTATGAAAAGAAATGGAAGAGATAGCAAGAAATCTAGTGGGAATTATTTACCAGTTGGTAGTTAAAAAACACAGGGTCAAGAAACTAATTCAGTGTTACCTGACGGGCACGTAAATATTTTATTTTCAGACACAAAATTGGCAACAATATATGAAAGCAGCACCTTTTAAAGCTTAACATAATTTCTGCTGAGAGGCTTTAGCGAGAATGACTTGTAAATGTCTACTTTGTCAGTGGCTTAGATGCATCGTTCACAAGTTCACAAGCCTGATAAACTTCAAACAGATAACTGGGCCAGGTCCTGGTGGTGCAGCGGGTCACTTTGGGGGGTAGTTGAGGAGACAGAGAACATTTAAAACGACCAACTGTAACAGCAACGTGCGTGAGCGCAAAGCGCGAGAGGTCAGATTATCGTAGCGACAGCCGCATGCCAGCCCGTTCGGTACGGTGAGACGCGCCTACCAGCGGCTACTGTACAGTGGCAACCTTTCTAGCCACTATAGCTACTGCGTCGACTCTACGTGGGTGGCACCACCCCACGGCATCTGGCTGCGTAATACCAGGAAAAGAGAAAAAATGGGAGCCGACCGCCGACGGTCGCGCTCGGCTCACGTGGCAGGCACAGAAAGTATACAAGAGGCTATGGTTGTACGCACAGGCATACTTTGAACAGTCACATAAGTTTTATATAAACAGCACGTTACAGTTGCGTAACGGTGCCAACAGCAACATTGGTATTGCCAACGCCAGAAGTGGTAGGCTGATATGTTACGCTTGTGGTTACGAGCATGGTAGCACTGGACAGTGCTAGGTACTTACTGAAGTGGATGGCGCTTACCTACAATGAACGTTAACTCAACGGGACACCTCAGTCATATGAGTACATATGTCATGTTTACAAGATTACATAGCCAGCACTACAACCACCATTCACATTTCTTGAACATTATGGCTACTTAGAGTCTTTTACCAAAGCCATTGCGAGCTTGGTGTGGCCCTGAGGTTGAATACTTGACTGCCAATCAGAATGCCTAAAAGGGCACTAAATGCAACTAATAAGTCAACGTTTGTCATTAAAATAGCGGTCCAGAAACATCGCAGTATTACTTCTGTGCCAAAGCAGTGCTTATTTTAAAATAATATCAAATTTTAGTGGTCTGCATTGGGTCAGCGCAATTCAAATTACCCGCCTCAAACGCAACGTCTGACGTCAGTGTTGCCGTGCTCAACACTGTCCGATTTTACTGCGTGAGCACCTACACTAGTAACAGCAGAATTGAAATACCAGTAGCCACAGTAGCAATAACGGTCATTGAACAATTTTCTGCCATGGTCTCCGAAATGACAGACGTGCTTTGTTGAACTGGGCCCCACTAGATGGCACAATCTGTCCAGTTTAACCAGGCAAACATTGAACCTTTGAACCACTTGTGTCATTCCCCACAGTAACGTCAGGCGGTTCTTGTTTTTTTTATGAATCAAAAAGAAATGAACAAGCAGCATTTTATTCTGTCTCTTGATGCATGGAAGGTTCTATATTTAGTGCAGCTAGCCTCGCCACGGTGGGCTAGTGGCTAAGGTACTACTCGGCTGCTGACCTGCAGGTCACGGGATCAAATCCCGGCAGCGGCGGCTGCATTTCCGATGGAGGCGGAAATGATGTAGGCTAGTGTACTCAGATTTGGGTGCACGTTAAAGAACCCCAGGCGGTCGATATTTCCGGAGCCCTCCACTACGGCGTCTCTCATAATCATATAGTGGTTTTGGACATTAAACCAATCATTTCAATCCATCAAACCATCAATCAATCATTTAAAAGCAGATAGTTTGATTACTAGCGACGAATTCTAGGCGATACCTACCACGTCGTCGGGATTATTTGCGAATGTTCTACGCGTAGCGCATATGTGCTTGTGTATTTGCCTTAATTTCTCTATAAATAGGACACTGCTGGTGATAGTACTGTCGTTTTAGACGTTGTCATACATTGAGATTTCACTCTGACGTAAATTGTTATTTGACTGCCTCTTTAAATGAACTTCATTCTTGCTAAAACCTTGATATTTAGTTTTTTCAGTCGCAGTTTCGCGCTGCCAATGTCAGTTTTTTCAGTGCTTTCACCTTTAAATTACGAATGTTTCATCTTACTGGTTCGGGTAGATACAAACTGTGAAAATACCTGTGGCGCATACCCACACTTCACGGCCGGTGGCATACAGGTATGTGACACACGTTTCTGGAGAAAAGGGTTTGACGTCGTAAGCGACAGGGTTCGTTTATAACTCCTGTCATGACCAACCAGATATTCTCATGGAACCATTTTACCCTAGCATACTAAATAGATTGATATGCAGGGTTGAACTTCCCAATAATACCATATAACTATGAGAGAAGCCGTAGTGAAGAGTTCTGGAAATTTCGACCACTTGGGGTTTTTTCCGTGCACCGAAAGCAGACCACAAAGGCCGAGAACGTTTCCGCTCCCATCGAAAATGCAGCCGGGATTTGATCCCGCGACCTGCTGGTCAGCATTCGAGTGCCTTTGCCACCACCATGGCTAAAGTACTCAACTTAGCCACCAGGTGGGCCTTCCGTATTAATTTGGTTTACCACCAGTTAACGAGCCGATCACGAGAGCACCCAGGCATAGGCGGCTATATAGATGCGTAGATAGAAACGCTCAATATGTCTGCAGTCCGCTAACAAATGCTTCGCATATAATAACTTCCCCTTCAGAATATCTAACTAGACTTCGAGAGCACATGTCGAAATATGTGAACAGCAAAGTTTTTCTGATTGGGGACTTTAACCTCCAGGGATTAACTGGAAACGATTGATGGCTGGTTCAGAATTTTTGAAACACACAAACATAGTGTTTGATATCATGCTTACACATAACCTAATACAAGTTGTAAACGAACCAACTCGTGTACAGGGCCCTTGTAGTTCCCTTCTGGATCTTGTATTTATTCCCCGTAATTTTGACCGATACTCTGTTACAATAGAACCCGTGATATCTGACCACCACTTAGTATGCGTTACTTTACCCCTTTTCAAGTTAAGCCTCCCAAGATAGGTCGACGACACGGTGCTTCAAAGATTACTCACGAGCTAATGACAAATCTGTACTTGACCACCTAGAAATATGTCTTGCTAATTTTGATGGTGATGACGTTTGCAACCTATGGAGCCGGTTCAAAGACATGTGCCATTACTGCCTTGATAACTTTATACCGAGCAAGCGCAAAAAAATTCACAAGTGTACACCCTGGATAACACGCAAAATTGTTCACTTGAAACGCAAACTTAAAAGATTAAAAAAGAAGAAGGCACAGTCTGACGTTATCACTGAGATTAAAAATTCTTTGCAAAACGCAGTGCGCTGCTCAAAGGACCACTACTTTCAAACCCTCCTACCAAACTTCATAAAAAATGATCCTGATAAGTTTTGGCACTACATTACTGACAAAAGGCAGCCTGTAAGGGAAATGAAAATCGATGCGGACCTCGTTTCTGACCCTGCAATTATTGCTAAATATTTTAATCATTATTTTCACAGTGTGTTTTCTCCTGCGCAAACGTATCCACTGTTAATATCAGATCCTGGCATTTATGACGCCGACTTTGTACCTTACTCTGGTGTACTATCTATGCTGTTAAATTTGAAAACCAAGTCTTCATGTGGTGCAGACCAGATTCCAAACGCCTTTTTACGCAGATATGCCGAAATACTTGCTAAGTTTCTTGTAGTAATATTTCGTACTTCTTTGTCCACTGGGAAGCTGCCGAGTGACTGGAGGATGGCTCTGATTGTTCCCGTTTTTAAAAAAGGTGACCGGTCCAGCTTTCAAAATTACCGTCCGATATCTTTAATGTCTCAATGCTGCAAGATCATTGAACATATTATGTTCAAACAGATTTTTGAATTTCTAGATGAAAATGCCGTACTAACAAATTTTCAACATGGTTTTAGAAAAGGTTATTCCACGGCAACCCAATTGGTGACAATAATTCATTCGTTCGCAGCGTGTCTTGACAATAACGACCAAATTGATGCTATATTTTTAGATTTCAAAAAGCTTTTGACAAGGTACCACACGACAAACTAATAGCAAAACTTAAAAACATTCACATTCCGGATATTTTTGTTTCCTGGATTGCAGCCTACCTATCCAACCGCCAACAGCTTGTAAAAATTAACGAAGAAGAATCTCGGTGTCTTCCTGTCACCTCTGGGGTTTCCACAAGGTAGTGTTTTGGGACCATTGCTTTTTTTATTGTATATTAGCGATTTAGTAACTGTTGTTGACCCTACTGTTCAAATTCGATTGTTCGCTGACGACTGTGTTTGTTTCGGGAAGTCACATGTACTAATGATCAGAACGAACTCGAGAAAAATATTGAAAACGTGCGGGAGTGGTGTGTAGAATGGGGAATGGAATTGAATTTGGAAAAAAGTGTATATCTCTGTGTAACGAGAAAGAAAAACCCTAGTGAACACGTGTATAAATTAGGATCGTCTTCTCTCACACAGGTTGACAGTTATAAGTACCTCGGCGTTACGCTAACAAACAACTTATCATGGAACATGCACATAGATAATATTTGCTCGTCTGCCTTTCGGAAATTATGCTTACTAAGATATAAGCTCGGGAATTCCCCTCCAAACGTAAAGCTTCTTAGTTATTTCACTTTCATTAGGCCGAAGCTGGAGTATGCGAGTATCGTGTGGGACCCCCATACTAAACAAAACGTTAAAAAACTTGAAAGGGTTCAGCGGAAGGCCATTCGGTTTGTTTATTCTAGGTTTTTGCGAACGGACTCCCCCACAGACCTAATGCTAGCTAATAATATTCCTTCCCTTCAGGATCGTAGAAAGAAGTCCCGCCTTGATTTTATGTCTCTTTTATATAATCGCAAACTTTCCCTTGATCCAACCCCTTTTCTTTCTTCATTAAACACAAGACCGACAAGACATCACCAACCAAATGCACTAACTGCTTACTTCGCGAGAACGGACACGTTCAAATTTTCATTTTTTCCACGCACCATTTCAGACTGGAACCAGACAATCGAATCTAGTACTCGCGATACTGAGTAACTGTGCACTGCTTTTTTTGTTTTTGTTTTGCATGTATTGTATTTCTCTTTGTATTACGCCATTCCCTCCTGCTTGGACCGAAGTGTGGTCCGCAGTATGTATTAAATAAATCAAAAATAAATAAAATAACTGAAGTTGAGCGACCCAATACACGAAATAATAAAAGATTGCTTCGCACATTCCGAAATTGGAAATCTGTATTACGCCAGACTGGAAACCAGGGTGACAAATAAAAAAAATAGAGCACGCAGCAGAAACCGTCCAGGAACAACGTTGAACTGCTTTAAATACCCAAATGTGCCTCTATTTCTTTACGTAGTGTGTAGTGCTTGGGCGTTATGCAGGATGGCCCGAACTTGGCTAGTATACCAGGTATGCGTATGGTATGCCTTCTCCGTGCTGATCTCTCAGCGCGATAAGGCTGTGAAAAAAGTGTCCCTGGAGCGGCTGTATTTTCCTAATTACACCAGCGTTTGTTTGAGTTAAGTGATATTGCATACAAAAAAATCACAGCATATCCACGGAGTTCATGATAATGAGCGGGGCGAAGCGTCCATCTGCCAGCCTGCCTGCCTGCCTGCCTTCCTGCCTGCCGCGAAATTTCTGTGAGTAACGATGCTAGAAGCTTGGCGCTGGTAATGCACTAATGCCGCCCTTGCCCGCCCATTTGCGGAGCCAACCCGACCTCCGATGACGCAACATTACGGGAAGGCCTGGCGCGGAATTTCTGTTCATCTGATTGACGTATTCAATGGAGCTCCGCCATTATGCAAGCTGGAGCACCAAATCCTCTTGTCTGCTTTACTCGCCAGATGCTCAGCTACCATGCTGTTCGGCACAATGGCGAATTCCACTGGTCGAGCTGGAACAAGCTTTTTTGCTCGGCTGCCGAGAATCTGCGTTCCGCTGGTAGACTGGCAACAATTTTACGTTTTTCGCAGGCATGTTCAAAGGAGCCCATTCTGTGAGAGACTGTCTACTTTGCACCGTGTTGCCGGTGCCGTAATTTCCAGTGCAGTCGGGTGACTCATTTGTCTTCAACGTTTTTCAGGTGATGTCTGACCACCCTGTGTGCTTGTTTACATTCATAAAATGTCGATTGACTGTCATAGTGTACTCTCACTCTGCTGAACGAGCTGCTGGTTTGCTTCTTGCTCTGAGCGCTAGCGAGAGCACAAGGTGGGACAATAGTACCAGCAGCGATGGCGACAAAAGGTACGCGATAACAATGTTTAAAGAAGTGTTCTCTGACCTACTCAGCGCGCGCCCGAAGATGATTGCCTACGTCGAAGAATTTCAGGAGCCAGTGTGCGTGGCATATGCATAAGCAACTTCCGGAGGGACCTCACGTGGAGCATTCACGTGTTCTACTGGAAGATTTCGCTTCGTGCAATTTGAATTCTCGCTACTGGATCTCAGCGGTCACTCTGGATCTCACAGTGGAATTCGCCGTTACATGAGTCTCCCTAGGCGCGCCAGTCCTCAACCGCGGGCTCTGGCGCCTCCTGGCGCTGATTATCAAGGTCTCCTCTAAAGTAGTCACGCTTAACACGTGGATAACCCCTTAAGCGGCATTGTTTGTGGGCGCAGCCTGTTTGTGCTACTTGTGTGAACTTGTGAATTAGAGCGAAACACATTTCTGTTTGGATAAACTAAAGCTTGTTCACCTTCAACATGTCTTGTCTTAACATCGGGGTGCCCCGTATGACTTTTATGAATCCCTTCAGTGAGTGCACTGCAATGTTCGACGCGCGTGCCACGAGCTGCATTTCAAAACCAACACCAGAAGCAGTACTTTTCTCATCTCAAAATCAGTAGAATCGAAAACTAATTATACACGTATTTTAAACTTATGATCTTTATGCATAAAAGGTAAACATGACTGATTGCAGAACAGTGAATAACTTAATTACGAGCTAATCACACTGAATGACGGAAAGTCACGCAAAAAATTACTTGATTTTTTGGAAGCGAATATTGAGAGTCTTCGAATTATGGCGTGTAAATTTGACACACTCTTACATATATCACCACAATTTGCACCTTCAGGGGTTATAAACAATATTCCTAAGTTGTTGTCAAGTGCTGTTGACCCTGGTTACACCATGCATATGAACACCGGTGAAATAATATCATGTGGGGCTTTAGGTACCAACACCACGATATGATTTTGAGAGACATCGTAGTGGAAGGCTCCGGGAATTTCAACGATATGGTGTTGATTACTGTGCGCTGAGCGTGCACAATTTAAAGGCGTCTGGCGTTCCGCCTCCATCGTAATGTGACCGCCGCGGCTAGGATGGAACCAGCGACCATCGAGTCAGCAGCCGAGCAGCTCAACCACCGCTCCCCCACTGCGGGCTTCATACGTGGGAAGTCTGAGGCAATTCAACTCTCGTGCAAACCTATGGTACTATGCAGGATCGGCCACACTTCGCCCGATTTTCGCGAAACTCGGCATCTTTCCGAGCTCTAGCGACACCCCCTTTTGATTGAGCCAGCAATACGAAAATTCAAATGTACACCCCAGCGCACTGCGTTTCATTGGTTACGAAGGAACCAGTCATCGCTTCAAGGATGGTCGACTAAGTTGGGCGGTGTTCTCAAACCAGAGACGTCTTCTTCATTTTGTTTGTCGTTCCACTCAGTGCAGAAGTGCACCGATGTAATAAAAGTGTGAGAAATTTTTTCTGAGGATATTATTTAGAGGCACGGGGTGCTCAAGTTTATTTTAAACTTGTAATGCCTGCACTAAGTCTGTTTCAGAATAATCAGCAAGTGGCCTCTGAGATTAGTACCGGCCGAGCATCTTACAACATCGCGACCTCAGCTACACCTGAGGCCAAGTGTTAATCATCATGGTCAGCTTGTATATTCTAGCACGCTGCGCGGCCAGTGCGTGCCTTATTTTGTTGTAATCATCCGATAGCAACCGGGACCATGCGGCCAGCTAATTAGCTATTTCGCTGGAGTTAGTCCAGGGTATGCCATGATCAAGATAATTACACCAAGTCATGGCTAGGCCAAGGCAGGGGCGTAGCCAGGAGATGGCATACCAGGCTGTTGCCCCCCGTCCCCCGAATTTTTTCACCATGACATAGAGAGCGAAAAATAAGTATTTCAAGGGCGGGTGCTCCTGAAATCAAAGAGGTCCCCCCCCCGAAAAAAATGTCTGGCTACGCGCTTGTGTCGATGTAATCACGCCACATCTTCAGAAGACCATGCTAATGAAGCCATGTAAAGATAGGACCAGGGTGACTATACTAGTTGATCAGCTAACCAAATCAGGCTAATTAACGCAACGTTAATCATGAGCATGCTAGGCAGAACTATGAATGCGCATTATCACGTACAAATATGATGAAAATTATTACCATACCAATCAGGATTACGCTTAATAGCTCCATACTGATCATGGCCTTGCTAACTGCACACGAGGTAACTGCCTTTTATTTAAACGGTATCAATGAACACAAAACAGCTCTGTGTAATGGTCGTTAACCCTTAGTCAATCGGCACAATCAAAGTTAAGACAGGGCTGAAGCGGTCTACACTTCCAAGCCGACCAAGCACATGGGTAGACAACAAATAAAGAAGCTGCAAGAAGCTAGCCTATAAAAAGCTCCTCTATGACTCAAGCCTTGCTCACCAAATCATTTTATATGCAAAGAAACTGTCGTAATCGCATCAAACGGTTGGCAGTCACACTGGTACCACGAGAGTAACGAGTTGAACTGGGGCTTTCTGTGATTCAATAAGTTTGTATCCAAGTTCACGCGTTGATCAGTTTGATTTACAGACGCCCGCGGCGAAGATCGGGTACACCCACTATGTTTGCTCTTGCCGAGGAGCAGAACTCACGTCGAGCGGAACGATTAATCTATCAGCTTTATCGAGCAGACTATGCACACACACACGCAGAAGTAAAAGTAATACCATCACGTGGCTACGATGTCTTGCATTCAATTTCTCCGAACTCACGACGTATCCAATCACAGCCGCGTTGCCGCCACGATGCGAGCGCCCCTGGTGACCACCTGTCCTTATATGTATCTGCAATATTTGATAGAAGCGAAAAAAGCCGCACGACAGTGCTGCGTTTGCACCCTTGCTACCTTCGAGAGTGAAAATTTCATTGCTGCAGGTGGAACCATAGAATAAAGAATCACTTTAGCGAATGGAAGCTGTAGCCTTTGTAACAGTACGCAAGATAGGCAGTGGTAGCACATGGAACTACTGAGGGCACCCAAGAGATGGCGCTGCATAAACAGGAGGCGGAAAATAAAACCTGATGTTTCTGTTTTTTTTGTATGCTTAAGGAAGCAAGTGACCGCCTTTTTTATCCGTACCAGGCGTATGCACATACGTAGGTGAATCGGTTAGTTCTTTATTCTAAGGTTATCCTTTTTAAACAGAAGTGGGTGAAGAAACCGGAACTTGTGTAGGGCTACTGGTTTCTTGGTAATTATCTTTCGCCCACTTGTTTTGAGCGCGCTGATAAGCTCAACAGCACACCAAGGCATCCTTCGGAACGCAACACCTGAGCGTGCAAAGGTTTCACGAAACCGAAAGGCATATATTGGCTGCTGGCCTCAGTAAAAGCAATTCACGAGTAAGTACGGAGAACAATATTTATTGACAGCAAACCAACAATGATGTTTCAATAAAAAAATAAATCGTGTTATAATCATCCAGAGTTCTCAAACGGCACAAAAGGCAGAACGAACATAAAAGCGTGCCTCCTTGTAGAAAGTACAATTACAAAACAGCCGTAAAAATCAATATGGTGCTTCAGTGAAAGCTTCGAATTTAAGCTCTTGCTTTCGCCGAGCACGGCTTAACACCTCCACTTTTTATTTCATTACGACATAGTAGGGTCAAGCTGAGGACACAGGGACGTGGAGTTTTTTGCAAGGAAATCACGGTCGAGCGAAGGTCGGGAGCAGCGCAAGCATTCTGAACCCCGTATTCTAGTACGACCCTTCACTCAATGCTTCACCTTCACGCGAGAAAGCCGATGGAAGCGCCCTCTCTAGCCACGGCAAGTCACTGCATATCAGTGATAATGTGCGGCGATTATCGAGCAGCGCAGCGTCAATTTCAGTCGTGCAGCAGCGCTGTGCTCAACTCTGTCAAGTGAAGGGTTAAAAGTCGAGTCGAGGATTGTTTGTGGATATGGGGGTGAGACGCTTAGGATCAGTGCAAGTGTACGTTGTTCACAAATAGACAACAGTGGCAGCGGTAAGTGAGCCTCAGAGTTAAATCACCGACAAAAAATAATGAACATGCGCGCATTGGCGAAAAGAATCTACCTGTCATCGCCATAGAACTTGCAGAAATCGATCCCTTCGCCGGTATGACAGTTCCTGCAGCCCCATACAGCAGTACGGCGACTATATTTACAGCAAATGCAGTGACTTAAATAGTAAATTCTAGAAAGAAAACGAAATGGTGAGGACCACGTGATGCCAACCACTGGATGAAAACTAAATGCGCATATGTGCGCCAGCTGGCCGTGCGGAAAAGCGGTAGCTCATGTTTTCCGCTTTGTCACCGATAAGAAAATCCATAATAGAAGTCACATGGCACCACAATGGCTAAACAAATTTAGTGCTTAGAAGTGTTACGCAGCCCTGCCGTGGTGGTCTAGTGGCTAAGGTACTCGGCTACTGACCCGCAGGTCGCGGGATCAAATCATGGCTGCGGCGGCTGCATTTCTAATGGAGGCGGAAATGTTTTAGGCCCGTGTGCTCAGATTTGGGTGCACGCTAATGAACCCCAGGTGGCTGAAAATTCCGGAGGCCTCCACGACGGCGTCTCTCCTAATTTTGAAACGTTAAACCCCACCTATCAATCAATCAATCAGAAGTATTACGCACAACGGGGAATGCAAATGTTACTCTTGAATGGTGTAGAAAAAAACTTTTTCTTGAAAAATTGGCGGCTGTCTTCGCTTTAAATTATGAGCTACTACGGTGCCTCTAGCAATTTTTTTGGCGTCCCTGGGGGCAGATTTGAACGGAGCTACCATTGTTCTTCTTTAGCTGTCAATTTTTGGCCCCCTTCGGGGATTGGCGGAACTTAAGACTTTCCGACGCCGACCGAAAGAAGCTGACCGAAAGAGAACGAACACCCACGAACACACCTGTGGAAGGCGCGTGTTGAGTTGGCAATAAGATAGTGCGACAATGACACTGACGTCGCTTCACTGCTAAAATGTTGACTGGGTGGTGGCGCTAACGTGTTCGCACGCGGTGTTTCTTTGATAACTAGCGTAAATGCCCGACATGCGTTTCTGACGCCACGCGCGTTCTGGGAGCCATTTTAGCCACGCTGCTATCACGCGCTCCGCACTGTCGTTATGACATGGCTGCCGCAGAGCAAGCTCGGAGCAAACTTGTCTGCCTGAGAAGCGCGGATAATCCTGTATAGCAGGCGTAATCTCGTTTTCTCATGCTTTTCTTTAAAAATAATTTAGACCCCATCGAACCAGCAGCTGACATGATGATGAGTATAAGTATTATACTGAGGAGAACTGCAACGAAAGGACATTCAGAAATAAATATTCTTAGGTGCCGTAAAACGACTGTTTTGTAATTTCGTCGATGTAATGAAAAAAATGACATATTA